>CM064484.1:27609283-27626783 GCA_032716605.1 Paralithodes platypus | reverse complement strand
CCAAAAATAGGGTACCATCCAAATGCCAGAAAGTCAATACTAATAGTAAAAACAGAACATTATGAAAGGGCGGTAGAAGCTTTCAGCGGTAGTGAAGTGGTAGTAACAAAGGACGGTCAGCGTCACCTTGGGGCGGTGATCGGCACGGAAGAGTTCAAGAACAAATACATAGAGGAGAAGGTCAGAGAATGGGTAAAAGAAATTGAGAAACTGGCCATATTGCAAAGACGGAACCACAGGCCGCGTATTCGGCATTCACATATGGGGTCAAACATCGCTGGACCTACTTGATGAGAACCGTTCCAAATGTGAGCGCATTACTTCAACCGCTGGAAGATGCCATCAGAAACAAACTCATCCCAGCGTGGATAAAGTTGCACACCCCGAATGATACAGAGAGGGAGCTGCTCGCACTGCCTCCTAGGTTGGGAGGGATGGGAATCATCGACCCAGTGAAGAGGGCGGTAACGGAATACCAGAACTCAGTAAAGATAACAGGATCTCTCACTGACCGTATCATAGCACAAGATTCTGACGGTGAAGTAGACCAGGCAGATATCTACATCAGAAAGACCATCACGTCAGAGAGGCAAAACTCACAGAAAAATGACCTGGCACAATTGATGGGACAACTTCACCCGAGACAAACAAGAAAACTACAAATAGCACAAGAAACGGGCGCTTCAAATTGGCTGACAACACTACCAATCAAGGCAAAAAGAATTTAATGATGCTATTGCACTGAGGTATGATTGGCCGATTGAAGGACTGCCCGATCGATGCGTTTGTGGAACCATCAACGATACAGACCACACCATGATATGTAAGAAAGGAGGATTCATCAGCATCAGGCACGATGAAGTAAGAGATGTAACAGCGAACATGCTCAGGGAGGTGTGTAGAGATGTGGTGAGCGAACCATCACTCATTCCCTTGGATGGAGAGATCATGCAGCACAGGACGGCCAACACATCCACTGAAGCAAGATTGGACGTTAGTGCAAGAGGCTTTTGGACAAATGCACAGCGAGCGTTCTTTGACATAAGAGTATTTGACCCAATGGCCCACAGCTACAGCGAGCTGTCTCTGGAGGCTGCACACAAGAGGAACGAACGAGAGAAGGTCAGGACATATGGAGAAAGGATCTTACACGTCGAACACGGCAGCTTTACCCCACTAGTCTTCACCACATCAGGAGGGATGGGACCCAGGGCCCAGTGCTTCTATTCAAGGCTAGCAGAGATCATCGCAGAGAAAAAGCAACAGCCTAGGAGCCACGTCGTAGCCTGGATGAGATGCCGTCTATCTTTCTCATTGCTCAGATCAGCACTACTATGCCTGCGGGGAACAAGAAGGTCTGCACCACAACCAGTGACGGTGGCAGAAGTAGACTACGAGGCAGCAGTGGCAGAGGGTCGCATAGGAAGGAGACTGGATTGAAGTTGCATGGTGTAGAATAGTAGTATCTGATGCTTGTGAAATTTAGTATGTGTACAATAATTAAATATAAGGTAGTGGTGGTGATGATGGTGGAGGTGGTGATGGTGGTAGTAGTAGTAACATGAAATGTATGAAAAGTATTAAATACAAATCAATATAGTAGTAAAAAAAATAAATAAATAAATAAAAAAATAGTAGTAGTAGTAGTAGTAGTAATAGTAGTAGTAGAAGAGGTGATATAGTGGTGGTGGGGATAAAAGGGTGTTTGATTGACTGTCTATATGCATTCACCATCAATGAGGGAAGAAGGGGTGATAGTAGTAGTAATGGGACGGTAGTGCTAGTAGCTATATCATAATTAGTAGTATTAGTGTAATAGTAGTAGTAATAGTAAAAGGGATAATATAGTGGTAGTGGTGGGGATAATCAATATTAGTGTTTATCTGTATCTATTATGTGTTTATCTATCGACCTGTCTGTGTGAACATCTGTATTTCTTTGACAAAGCATAACCAAGCGGCCAATGACACTTAAAACGTATGGCAGGTTGATTTTTTAAAGATCTCTCTTCTTTATTAAGAACAGGCACAAATATTCACGGACATTTTGCTAATACTGACAAAGATAAACAACTTCTGGCCGCATGAACTGTTTGTAATAACGGCAAATGAATGAAAAAGTACAGGATATTTGCCTAATATAAAATATACTTAACTAATAATTGAAATTGAGTAATACATATTCAGTATATAACCAAACCGAGTCTTTACTTGGAACTCCCCCTTTCACCCTTGTTGACCGACTGTGGGATCCAAACCCGTTTCAAGCCATAATAAACAGAGCAGCATCGCCGGGGTCCGAGCAGGGGAGTCGAATCGCTTATCCCGTCACACTAGAAGAGGGTGGAATCGCTTATACACCGTCGGACAGAAGAGGGGGTCCGGGCGCTTTTGGTTAGAGTGAAAAGGTCGTTGCTTGCAAGACCATTATCCTTTACCACCGCCTCACTTGGAACTCACAGGGGGTTTCTTTGCTCCAGTTGACAGAAATGACTGAGGGCTAATTTTTCAAGACCCACTTTCGTCGTTAATAATTTTAAAAATAACTTCAAATCATGCATTTTCTTGCAAAGAAGTTTATAAATAATAAATAAATTGGTTATTCACAACATACGGATATTTATAATAGACTCTTAATACATATTTCCTGTCTGTGGAAGGTTGCATATCGGAAGTTGCACTAGAAACAATTATTAATCCATCTAGGTATAATATAGGTCGGTGCTATGTCCGTATTAATTTTTTTCTTTCTTAGGCGTTCAAAGTTATTACAGCTTTTACAAAAATATATGAACAATTATGAAAACAAAATTCTAATATTGGCAAGAAAAACAGCTTAGCTTACTGTTAATGAGTTAATCCAAATTAGTCTGGAACACGTGACTAATCAAAATTAATGACGTAACTTGACATTCCTTGACTAATTACAGGTGTTCTTGTTGCCTTGCTTGAGTCAATAAAATTTACCAAGCCTTCGATTCTTCGAATACATTTCATAGCTTAGGTCTTTGGTTCTTGCCGCAAATGTGTACCTTATATTAGCATTAGGAAGGGCCCCTCTCAGTCAGCCAGTGAGGGGTCCGAACATCAGAAAATACGGGGAACATTAGGAAGGGCCTCTCTCAGTCAGTCAGTGAGGGGGTCCGAACATCAGAAAGTACGGGGAACATTAGGAAGGGTCTCTCTCAGTGATTCAGTAAAGGGGTCCAAAGCATTAGGAAGCACAGGGAACATTAGGAAGGGCCTCTCTCAGTCAGTCAGTGAGTCAGTAAAGGGGTCCAAAGCATTAGAAAGCACAGGGAACATTAGGAAGAGCCTCTCTGTCAGTCAGTGAGTCAGTAAAGGGGTCCAAATCATTAGGAAGCACAGGAAACATTAGGAAGGGCCTCTCTCAGTTAGTCAGTGAGTCAGTAAAGGGGTCCAAAGGGGTCCAAAGCATTAGGAAGCACAGGGAACATTAGGAAGGGCCTCTCTCAGTCAGTCAGTGAGTCAGTAAAGGGGTCCAAAGGGGTCCAAATCATTAGGAAGCACAGGGAACATTAGGAAGGGCCTCTCTCAGTCAGTCAGTAAAGGGGTCCAAAGGGGTCCAAAGCATTAGGAAGTACAGGGAACATTAGGAAGGGCCTCTCTCAGTCAGTCAGTGAGTCAGTAAAGGGGTCCACAGGGGTCCAAAGCATTAGGAAGCACAGGGAACATTAGGAAGGACCTCTCTCAGTCAGTCAGTGAGTCAGTAAAGGGGTCCAAAGTATTAGGAAGCACACGGAACATTAGGAAGGGCCTCTCTCAGTCAGTCAGTGAGTCAGTAAAGGGGTCCAAAGTATTAGGAAGCACACGGAACATTAGGAAGGGCGTTTTGTAGTCAGTGAGTCAGTGAGGGGGTCCGAAGTAACGAATTTCCCCATGAGAGAGGGACCTGAATAGCACCTTCCCAGCAGTCAAATGAACCGAGGTGGAGGGTGGCACACACAGTAGCTGTCAGCAGGTCCCCCTCCTATGCCCTCAATGCCTCTGTCAATACGGCTCACAGGGGGCCAGTGGTGACGACAGTTGGTGTCAAAAGATGTAGGTAAGATTATGGTGGTTGTAAGCTATAGAAGGTGGTATTCTAGGATGTCTATCAGATGTGTGAAGTGCGGGTATATCAAGGAAGATGTACGGTTGTGGTGCTTGTAGGTCATGGAATTATGCTGACAGGGCTTCTACAACAAATGGATAGTGTGGCGGCTGTAGAACTATGTATGTAACTAAGGCATTAAGGCAGATAATGATTTTGGATGGTCTCGATGACCAAGTGACTTACGGTTAGTTGGCCAACAAAATGAAGTGATAATCGTGCAATAGTATAGTGTAAAACATTAACAATACAAAGGTCTAATTCGAGGTGTTATATGCTTGCTGTTGGCCCTGACTGTAACCAATTTCAGGACAGCTCGGACAACTCATATCAAGTCTCCAAAATGGCGTCAAGGAGTACAGTTGTCCGATCTGTGTATCTATAAAGACTCTCACAATATCTCCCAGGAGAGTCCGAAGGGGGCCCAAGCACTCCCCTGCAAGACCAGCAGGGAGAAGGGGAGGGAGGAGGGGGGTCACATACGATACTAAATCACTCACTGGATTAACTTCTTTCATTAAGACAGTTCTTTTACAAGCCGAATAACGGTAACTGGAGAAGTAAAATTCTTAAAATCTTAATGGATTTAAATTATTCACAGTCAAGAGATGATTTGTAAGTATTGAATCAAAGTGATGTTGCCAGAGCTGAATGAAATTGTCTGATGATAGCAAGAATATAATACCGTGGAGTGATTAAAGAGTTAAGATAATATAGTTTATCAACCTTATACACAACATACAGAAAGAGTTAGACAGATACCCATATACTGTAGGTGACATGTGGGTGAACATTAGACATCTCAGTACTCTAGGACGAATTTATCCCTTTATTATGACCATCAGTAGACGATTTATTGTGCAACTTAGGATTGACTCAAGCAATTAAAGGGGTAAAATATATTTAAATTACCCTTTGATTCCCACAGACCTTTGTAAGTATATCAAGACCCTCTAATAATAGCCCCAGAATAATATAAAACATTGCGTCATAAAAGTTTGAAAGCGTTAAGGGAGCCCACCTTGCTTCTTTTCTCTTTCTCTCCCTCTATCTTTGGCTTGTATCAATTCGGCCCCATTCAGCCTACTGTTTTAAGACGTTTACCCCCATCCAGGTGTCAATATTTTCCTGGCGAGCGGTAGCGAGCCAGCATATATATATATATTTCTGTTTTGACAGCAAGCTAAATTTGTAAATTTTTCGATAGAAAAATTTCTCGGGCAAAGCCGGATTTCTCTATACAATGCTGGCTCGCTATCGCTCGCCAGGAAAAATCGACACCTGGATGGGGATAAACGTCTTAAAACAGTTGGCTGAATGGGGCCGAATGGATACAAGCCAGGGAAAGCGAGAAAAGGAGAGAAAGATAAAAAAAAGCAGGTGACCTCCCTTAATAAAATCCAATGCAAGGTAAACCAAGGTCCCGATCAGTAATTCTCATACACTTTTAAGCCTCGAAAATGTTAAAGGAATTTCCGAAATACAGTAAAAATATAAGGTACAACATTAATTAAGAGCTTCACTTCAATCCGAAACCGCTTTGTAATTATATGTATTAACGTTAATAATCGCGACTGTACTTAACATATGACAGATAAAGAAGTAAAGTGGAGTAGGGCTGCATTAACTATATCCAAAGAATAGACAACGCGATTCGTACACAGATAGAAACACTCGACAGGCCAAGATTAAGGATATCCAAATTCAGTAATGTTCATATAGTCCCGGCTTAGATGTACCAAGCTCATACATAAAATACAAATATACTCTGACCTAAGGGAACCAGTTGGGAGGATGGAGAGGAGGAGAGGAGGGAGAGGATGAGAGGGGGGAGAGGAGAGGGGGGGGGGGGGGGAGAAGGGAGGGGGAGGAGAAGGAGGGAAATGGAAAAACAAGAGAGATAAAGAGGAATGGGAAAGAAACAAACAACAGCAAATATATATACCGTACAAAGACAAATATAGGTAACCACAAAGGAAGATAGGTAAATATGTGGACACAATTAGACATTAAAGTAATAATGACAACAGTAGCCAAATGTATACTCACGATTAAACGTACCTATATAGGCCTACGCACTTCCTTGAATCTAAAGCCTATTAATAATTCCGAGTTAAACAAAACAGTAAATGAGTAAGCAACCCTCATAGATTTGTTAAAGCACTTTATCCCAACACAGATTAGCCTAGGAGTTACAACAAAAAGAGTAATGAGATGTGCATAAGATTTTTTGTTTCCTTGTGTGTATGACGCAGCAAGAGTTTAAGGTGAAGGGCACCAAGTGCAGGTCATCACTCCTTGGCTGCTTGTTGAAGCCTGTCCTGTCCTACCTTTGTCCTACACTGTCTTGCCTTTATCATGTGTTGTCCTGCTTGTCCCATCCTGGTATATATCTATCCTACTTTGATCATATACTACTTAATCTTATCTTGCTATAATATATCTATCCTACCTTGTTGTTGTTGTTGTTGTTCCCCAGGCTGTCTGGCCGAGCAGCCCTAAGGTCCCGAGCAAGGCCGAGGCCATAACCGAGCGCCCCCACAAAATCCTCCTTGCTTACCACTAATAAAGCTCAGGTGACCGAAGCCACTCCAAGGCGGGGAGGTGAGGAGGGTGCAGAAACGCCAGGGAAACCAAAGCCCCACCCAAGGCCCTGTGCCCCTCAGCAATTATGAAGGGAAAGTTGAGGGGCAAAGGACAAATGTGACGCTTTGGCTCCCAATCTGGTTGGCAGTAGGGACTGCAGGTCAATCCAAGGAAAAGACACCGTCACTTGGGATCTAGAAAATATACTACCTTATCTTAATGTTTCTACCCTACCTTGTTCTGCTTATCCCATCATGTTATATCTTTACCCTGACTAGTCCTGCCTTTGTCCAACCCTGTCCTTGCTTGTTCTACCCTGTACTACCCCATCATACCTGCCTTAATGCTATCCTGCTCTAACTTCTCCCCCTACCTTGGTAATTTTTACTAAAAGTTACCCTATCCTAGTATAGATTAATCGTGGTATAGATTAGGTATAGGGTCAATTATCCTACTCTAAGTCCTCTTGTTTCGACATTAACACCCTTCAGCCCGATGACTTTTTTGTACCTATTATTTTGGCTAAAACTAGATTATTGTATGCAGTTTAAGAAGGACCTATGATATTCAGAGGGTTTACTGAGAAAATATTACCCCTTTGAGTCTTATAGGTCGAGTATAAGCTAAAGAAAACCATCTAATAATAGTCAGACTATGAGGACAATTACGTCATCGTGCTGAAGGTTTGGGCTTGCTAAGACCTGGCCAACCCTTTTTTAAGAATTGTCCTCCGTTGTCATCCACCATGCTTGCTGTGGCTTAGCTGTTCTTATTACATCTTAGTTTATGTTTTCTCATGACATTACAGAAAAGCTCAGTTCCATTTTCGCCATATATCATTATTTTCCAAACTACACACACACACACACACACACACACACACACACACACACACACACACACACACACACACACACACTTTATTTTATCAATAAACTAATATACACTGTATACGTATTTCTGTTCTATAATCTAAGTACCTCCAGTAGAGTAGAAACCCCAGTCTTATAAATGTTTTATTGTGTACTATAAATAGCGCTAAAACCGTTAAGTATAGGGCATTATGTTGCACTCACTCACTCACTCACTCACTCACTCTCACTCTCTCTCTTTCTCCATCTATCAATCCATCTTTCGACCTCTCACCTTTACCACCTGGTGACCCCAAACACTCTGCTACAAAATTCAGAA
The DNA here is from genome assembly GCA_032716605.1 of Paralithodes platypus. NCBI lineage: Eukaryota > Metazoa > Arthropoda > Malacostraca > Decapoda > Lithodidae > Paralithodes > Paralithodes platypus. The sequence continues at coordinate 27,618,893 of CM064484.1, read as the reverse complement.
AACGGCAACTGTTGGTGGTCGGAGAGGGATGACTTTTACATTGTGGACTGGGGACTGGGAAGAGGAACAAGAATCACAAACACGGTGGAAACGTGTTAGAACTCACATACCAGAACACAATTTAATATGGTCACACCACAGCAATACGTTTAATTTAATTGTTTTATTACATCTCAAACGGTCATATACTTCATATACCGGTATAGAAAAGGTTAAAAGATTAACGAACAATAAGTTAATATGAATCTGGGTTCGCATACACCTCAACCAGTAGACCATTTCAACCAGTGCCACATCAACCAAGGCCACCGTAAAGTCCTAATCTAACTTGTACCAACCAAACCAAACCTTACAATACCAGTCGAGTTGCCACAAGTTGAGAGCTATTTGTTAAGGGGAGATGGGTCGTTTTTCTGGTTCCCCTTTTCCCTCATGCTTAGCCCCAGTAGTTTTGATATTTTATGACGTTCGCTCCATTAGTTTGGCGATTTTCAGATCTTTCATCCCATTTATTTGTCAATATTAAGACCTTTCGTGCCATTTAGGTGTCGATTTTTCCTGGCGAGCGATAGCGAGCCTGTAGTTTAAGGAGAAACTGGCTTTCGGCCGAAACATTTGTCTACCGAAAAGTACAAATTTATCTTGAAAGGGGGTCTAGGGGGTGTTTTATTAAGTTTGATGGAGGTCTAGGGAGGAAACTAGACAGATAATAAATACATTAAAAAATCGACCAAAAAGTTAACCATCTCACCTTAAGGGGGGTGACCTGCTTTTTGTTATTTAAAGGGGGTGACCTGTTTTTTGTTATTTCTGTCCTGTTCTCTCTTTCTCTGGCTTGTATCCATTCGGCTCCATTCAGCCAACTATTTTGAGACGTTTATCCCCATCTAGGTGTCGATTTCTGCTTGGCGAGCGATAGCGAGCCAGCATTATATGAAGAAATCCGGCTTCGCCGGAGAAATTTTTCTATCAAAAAATGTACAAATTTAGCCTGCTGTCTAACAAAAATAAAAAATATGCTGGCTCGCTACCACTCACCAGTAAAAAATTGACACCTGGATGGGGATAAACGTCTTAAAACAGTAGGCTGAATGGGGCCAAATGGATACAAGCCAGAGAAAGATAGAAAAGGACAGAACAAAAACAGGTCACCCCCCGTAAGTTGTCCGGTGACCGCGAATCTGGTTGTATAGTATTCACCCACCGCTTGCGTCTCATTAGGTCGCCATATCGGTGTGGGAATATCATGTCCTTGGTAGCTCAGGCGATCTGGTCACCCCTGACAAGCAAAAAGTCTATGTAAACAGCACCCCTCTTTCTGCTTTCTTGCTTCCGTCTTTCCTTCCTTCAGTCCCTCCTACCTACCTCTCTTTCTTGCTTCCGTCTTTCCTTCCTTCAGTCCCTCCTACCTACCTCTCTTTCTTGCTTCCGTCTTTCCTTCCTTCAGTCCCTCCTACCTACCTCTCTTTCTTGCTTCCGTCTTTCCTTCCTTCAGTCCCTCCTACCTACCTCTCTTTCTTCCTTCCGTCTTTCCTTCCTTCAGTCCCTCCTACCTACCTCTCTTTCTTCCTTCCGTCTTTCCTTCCTTCAGTCCCTCCTACCTACCTCTCTTTCTTCCTTCCATCTTTCCTTCCTTCAGTCCCTCCTACCTACCTCTCTTTCTTCCTTCCATCTTTCCTTCCTTCAGTCCCTCCTACCTACCTCTCTTTCTTCCTTCCATCTTTCCTTCCTTCAGTCCCTCCTACCTACCTCTCTTTCTTCCTTCCATCTTTCCTTCCTTCAGTCCCTCCTACCTACCTCTCTTTCTTCCTTCCATCTTTCCTTCCTTCAGTCCCTCCTACCTACCTCTCTTTCTTCCTTCCATCTTTCCTTCCTTCAGTCCCTCCTACCTACCTCTCTTTCTTCCTTCCGTCTTTCCTTCCTTCAGTCCCTCCTACCTACCTCTCTTTCTTCCTTCCATCTTTCCTTCCTTCAGTCCCTCCTACCTACCTCTCTTTCTTCCTTCCATCTTTCCTTCCTTCAGTCCCTCCTACCTACCTCTCTTTCTTCCTTCCATCTTTCCTTCCTTCAGTCCCTCCTACCTACCTCTCTTTCTTCCTTCCATCCCCCATTTCATGTTTCTCCTCTCCTTTCTTTGTCTTTATTTTCTCCTTCCATCTTACCTTCCTTTATGTCAATCTTCCTTTTTTCCCATTCGTTATAACTGTTATTCTGTTATTCCCCACCGCCGTAGTTTGTGTCAGAGCCTCTTGTGGGGACTGTTTGGATCAATATGGTGGTGGTGGTAGTGGTGGTGCTAACACGATTATGGTGATAGTTGCAGTGTTTTTGTTGATAGAACTGAAAGTTATTTGTGCTATAAAATAAGTTAGCTAGTACGTTTGGGCACTACTTGAGCCCTCTACAGAAGTGAGGGACATTAGTGGATTTGAAATTGTCGTATATTTACAATAAACACCAAGTTACGTTATGCGGGTTTAAGATCTCCAATCTTGTATTCAGAAAATTGTGAATTTGTCCACTAATGATTAATGTTAATTATGTAATAAATAAGAAATGGTAAGGAAAAACAAATAAATAAAGAAGTGTTACATTACACTGCAGAAAAATCACTGTTATTGTTTTCCTAGTGGTGGTGGTGGTGGTGGCGGCTCCAAGCTGTTCGCCTTACATCACACGCCATGCATTGACCTCCTCCACAGCACCGCCTCCACCCCCCACCTTGTCATGCATACCCTCCAGGCGCCAGGGCTCACACCTTAAGACTCTCACCAAATAATGTTCCAGGCCATAAACGGTCGCAGGTTATATTCTCACACAGGACCGATTAGGTTATGTAGTCTATTAACACGTATTACAGTAACTTCACCCACGAGATATCCCCCAGAACACTTACCCTTCCTAATTAATTTGCCACACTTTAACCGCCACACAAACCCCTTGCACATCATCCAGCATACCTCACCAGGCCCATGTTACCTGGCCTGCCTTAATCCTTTCAGAACTAGTAACGTATTTTGTATTTGATCTTAGCTACATTTAAACGATTTAATCTAGCTTATAAAGGATATATAGTAGCTAGAACAATGAATAGAGATATGGGTTTAGAATATACAGACCTCATCTGGCCTACGGAAGAAGATCGTGACCCGACCCAATTCACTCGTTCCACACCTACTGTCCATCACTGGGCCTACCACACCCATTCTATACCACTCAGCCCTTTTAAGGTGTTCTACTTCACTTTAGTCACCAAACTCAGCTCAACTTGTGAGTAGACTAGGAGGGAGTCCTCGCCCGATCCGGCCCATATCATCCACAACGTATCCAACACATTACGCCACTACTAACCAATCCTCTTTACTCTTGCACCACCTTTGGCAGTAACTCATCCCATTTTCACCAACGTTCTCTTTCTCTCCACCATACACCAACATTCAAACTACAATAAGTACGGTACTCTCTATTATGTTCCACCTTACACCATCATATTCTATATTCATCACTTCCCCCACCACCGCATCTGTATAAGCCACGATGACCATAACATTACCTCAAAACTGTTTATCTTCAGCTTTTAGACGATGGCAGATGGCGTTCGGCTTTTTCCTGTATAACTCCACTGAACTTTCTTACATAGTCCACCAACTTAGTCGTTTACTCCCCCCCCCCCCCCCCCCCCCGCCCCCGCTTTACCTTGACGCTTCAATACGCTGACTTCTCTGACCCCTTCCCCCCTCTCTCTCTTAGCCCCTCCTTTACCCCCTTTATAGACCCTCCCTTCTTTGCGTGCTTCATGAGTTACATAGAGTTACAAAGATACACAGACCTTGCGGTCCCTACTAAGTAGTCCGGACTTAATGCTAAAATAGAATTTGCTACAAAGTGGAAGGCTAGGATAACAAAGCAGAAGGCTCTCTCGGTCGGCATGACATTTAGTTGGGGAAACAAGTCCCCCAGCAGAGTGAGAAAAACTTCTACTGGGAAATTTATAGTAAAGAACGAAGTTGATAAATATTATATGCTACTGATGCTTAACCTATTTATTAATTTATCTGAGTTTGTTTTTACCTATATTATTCCTACCTCAAAATGGATGTCTAAACTTCTTTTGAATGTGTCAATTGTCTTTACATTGTACCACTTTCTCTAGCAATTTGTTTCACTCGATGGCCACACTGTAGGTGAAGAAGTGCTGTGTGACACCGCCTTTCGCCCTCCTGGTTTTTAATTTAATTCCATTTCCCCGAGTTAATGAACTATTATCTATTTTGAAAAGTGAATCTACTTCAATTTTGTCAAATCCCTTTAGTAGCCTATCTTGAAACACTCGATAAATTGACCTCGCAATCTTCTTTTCTTAAGTGAAAACAAATTTAAATTTTTTAGTCTTTCATGATAAGATTTATTTCTTAGTGACGGAATCAGAGAGAGAGAGAGAGAGAGAGAGAGAGAGAGAGAGAGAGTACAAAGGAAATCAAGCAACAACAGATCTAGTGACCCTTCTAGGCTGCTTGTCCTCCAAAACAATGAGGATCAAGTGTCCAAACAGTGGTTTAGAGTGGGTAAGGGAACATTGGAAAGGGAACTACTGCCCTGCCACTAACGTGGCAGGACTAGGAAGTTAGTAGGGGACATATGGGTTAGTAACTGAGGGGAGGATAAAGTTATTCATTTACAAACGCAGTCAGAAGCGGGTTTGATGCGAGATATTTGTCTAGGCGGAATTTAAATGAATCAACGGTGCTGCAGTCTATACCGTCCCGGGGAAGCCCACTCCCCAAGTTGACAACTCGATTGAAGAAGAAATTCTTAGATTCGTGCGAGTTAAAATATTTACCAATAATTTTGCAACCGTTTCCCCGCGTGTAATTAGATTGGTCGATAGTGAAGTACTTACTACAGTTCATATTGTCGATGCCTTTGATGATTTTGAACACTTGAATTAAGTCGCCTCTTAATCTGCGCTGGGTTAAAGGAAATAGATTTAATTCTCTAAGACGCTCTTCGTATGGTTTGTTCTTTAGGCTAGGTATCATTTTGGTAACTCTACGTTGAACTCGTTCTAGCTTGTTTATATCTTTTTGGTAATAAGGGCACCAGGATTGAACGCAGTATTCCAGAAGAGGGCGGACTAAGGAATTGTAAAGGGTTAGGATAACTTCTTTGGATTTATGCTTAAATGACCTGCCTATAAAGCCAATTTTGTTTGCCTTCTTAACAACTTCTGAACATTGTTGACTCGGTTTTAGGTTACTCGATATTGTTACTCTCCCAGATCAGTTTCTCTGTTTACATTCTTAAGCTGAGTGCCATTCATCGAATAGTTTGCTTTCTCATTTAGGTATCCGACATGTAGTACTTTACATTTATCCGCATTGAAACTCATTTGCCAAATTTGGGCCCAACATGACAATTTATCTAGATTGTGTTGCATATCGTCAACTTGTTCTTTTGAGAGTACGCTATTTGCAATTTTTGTATCGTCAGCAAATTTTGAGATTGTGCAGGTGAGACCCTCATCTATGTCGTTGATGTAAATTAGAAAGAGAATTGGTCCTAGTACCGATCCCTGGGGTACCCGCTACTTACATTGGTCCATTTAGATGCCTTACCGTTTATGACTACCCTTTGCTATCTGTTGCTGAGCCAATTTTCTATCCATTTCAACACACCGTCTTGTATTCCATGCGCTTTTAGTTTTAGCAGTAAACGTTTGTGGGGAACTTTGTCAAAGGCCTTTTGAAAATCAAGGTATATAATATCTACAGCTTTACTCTTATCCTTAACGACATCCATCAACATACCCATATTCCTCACCAAGCCCTCTATAACCCATCATCTCCAGACATCACCTTTTGCTCCCCAGAACTCGCCCCCACAACATCCTGGAGGGTGGTCAGAACCTTAGGCTCTGACCACCTCCCGATCATTATCACCACCAAAACCAGACTCACCCCAGCTAGCCACAAACACACATACACCAATTATAAAAGAGCTAACTGGGAAGCATTCACAAATGAGACAGAACAACACTTCACAACTCTAAACAGTACACCCATCACTAACATCAACAATGCTGTACACATACTCAATAAAACTATCCAAAACGCTGACAAGAAACACATTCCAAGAGGTAACAGAAAAAGACACAACCCCAACTTCACACCAGAAATTCAAAACCTCATCAGACAACGTGACATACTGAAACACTCCCCAGCACCCCACACACAAGACATCACACAACAAATTCAAGCACTCAACACCCAAACTAACAACAAAATACAAGAACAACAAAAACTAAATTGGAATAACTTCCTACAAACACTTGATCACAAAACAAACCCCAAAAAACTATACAAAACACTAAACAGCATCACACTTTCCAACAGCAACACAACACAATCACATGCTGCAATCACAACAACAGACTCTACTCCTTCATGTAAACAACAAGCAAACACTCTCATCAATCACTTTTCACATGTCAGCCACCTAAAACCTCACAAAGACGACCGACGTGTCATCCGACGTAAGAGACAATTCCCCACAGACCCTGACTATACACCCTTCACCAATCACCAGACAAAGCATATCATCAACAATCTCAAGCACTCACCCGCCTGTGGCCTAGACAACATAAGCAACATACACCTCAGACACCTGGGACCACAAGGCATACAAGCACTCACTAACATATCAAACTACAGCTATTCACACAACACAATACCAGACATTTGGAAGCATGGTATCATCATCACTTTCCCCAAACCCAACAAAGACCCCACGCTACCCTCCTCGCACCGCCCCATCACACTCCTTTGCTCCCCCTCCAAAGTCATGGAACGCCTAGTATTACAACTAATTACACCTGACCTACCCCTAGCTCCAACACAACATGGCTTTAGGCCACTGCACTCCACAAACACTCTTCTCACAGACCTTACACAAAGAGCTTTTCGACGGCATCAATTCAGCTAGACCACCACACAGATCACTATTAGCCACACTCGACATTAGTAAAGCCTTCGATGCCATCCCCCGCCACAACCTAACAAACAAAATCTACAACACAAACATGCACAACAACACAAAACGTGGCTGGCCAACTTCCTAGCAGGCAGATGTGCACACGTATCTTTTGCCGGTCAGTCATCTAAAATCAGAAACTTTCCAAACGGAGTCCCACAAGGATCCGTCCTAATCGCCCGCACTCTTCAATCTGTACATGCACGATATAACTACACCCAATACGCCCCAAATAAACTTAGCCTCCTATGCAGATGACATAACACTCACATGCACACACCATGACCCAAAAAGAGCAACAGATCTCCTTCAACCCTATCTCAACACACTACATGGCTGGTGCACTACAAACAGACTTAATCTAGCCCCAGCCAAATCCACCGCAACCCTGCTCACAAGTTGGACAGGAGAACACGAATACATCCCTCAACTCACCATAAACAACACACCCCTAACACATACACACACACCCAAAATCCTAGGAGTAACATATGATACTCATATGACATTCAAACAGCACACCACAAACATTAAAAAGAAACTGACACCCAGACTTAACGCCCTCAGGTCACTTGCTCACACAAAATTTGGACACAACAAAGAAACTACCACCACAGTATATAAACAATACATAAGATCAGTGATGGAATACGCAAGCCCAGCCTGGGCTTCTAACCTAGCTGAAACACCTCATAAGACCTTACAGACTATTCAAAACAAAGCCCTGAAGATCATTACAGGCTGCACAGCTACTGCACCCACAGATCACCTACATCAAGAAACCAAAATCCTCAAAGTCAAAGACCATCTGGACATGAGAGGCACTCAATTCCTGGCAGCAGCCTCCACGAACCAAGACCACCCACTAAACTACATGGCAACACACCCACAGACACCAAGAAATATCAAACAACACCCACCACACGGTATCACACACAATTATTGTCCTCTCTCCCTCCCTGCCCACCCCGAACCAACTTCCAGAAGCACATCCATACTCATATCTCTCACCGATCCATCCACTCACTCACAGACAACACAGCTGCATGCACGACCTCCCGAAATCCATCCTTCCGAATCCTCCCTTCCTCGCGAGGACAGAGTCCACCTGGCCAGGCTGAGATGCGGACACCATCCAGCTCTCCTGAGCTATCAGAAGAGACTGGATGACTCCGTTGTCGACGCCTGCCCGGGATGTAACACAGCACCCCATACCATTAAACACATCATAGAAGACTGCATTTCACACAACCACTTACGCCAACAACACAATCTACACTCAATGAGAGCTCTGTGGGAAAGCCCGATCGTGGCCATGGCCTTTCTCAGGGACTCGGGGCTGTTCGGCCAGGCAGCTTAGGGAACAACAACAACAACAACAACAACAGCTTTACTCTCATCGTAGAGGTTGAGGATATCGTGGAAGAAGTCTAAGAGGTTTGTTAAACAGGAACGTTTTTTACGAAAGCCGTGTTGAGTATCTTTAAGTATGTTATTTTCCTCTAAGTGATTTACGAGTCTGTCTCGTATGACCGTTTCTAGCATTTTACATACAACTGAGGTTAAGCTAATTGGACGATAGTTACTGGGTAGGGATTTGCTTCCTTTTTTTTAATATCGGTGTTACGTTGGCTAGCTTCCACTGATCAGGCATAGTTCCAGACTGCAAGGATTTATTGAATAGTAATGTCAGTGGTTTGGAGAGCTCATTCTTAGCTTCCTTTAGAACTCTAGGCGAGATTGTATCAGGTCCTGGCGTTTTATTTACCTTGAGTTTATCTAAACAATTCAATACTTCTCTCTCTGTAACGGTGATATTGCTTAGAACATCTGAATTATCAATCTGAATCGGCGATGGTGTAGCGATATCACTGAGGTCTTCTGTTGTAAAAACTGATGCAAAGAAGGTATTGAGGGCATTACTCATTTGTACTTCGTCTTTGGTGTATTCTCCTTTTTCATCGACTAACGGTCCAACAGTTGAAGTAACTACTTTTTTCTTTCTGATATAACTATAGAATTCTTTCGGGTTTGTTTTACTTTGATTCGCAATATGTAACTCTAAGGTCTTTTTACTTTGCTTAATTAACTTTTTGGCTTTGCGTCGTAGCTCTACAAATTTCACCCGTTCTTCGTCATTTTGTGAGGATTTTAATCTATCATTAGCAAATTTTTTAGCAAGCAGGCAGTTTGAAATATCTTTATTCCACCATTTGGGCTTATTATTATGGCCTGGACGCCGTATTTTCGATGGTATGCAGTCTTGCACTGCTTTTATGTAAGTGGTTTCGAATAACTTCCAATATGTATTTATGTCGTTATTGTTAATTAAAAAGCTCCAGTCAGTTTCTATCTTTAAAACATGAGCTCTAAGTTTATGGAGAGTTTGCTTTTCTTGAAATTAGGGGACTTTTTTGCGATGCTACTATTTGGTTCGTTACTAGTACACATTAAAGTGAAAGTTATCGATACGATGTTCGCTGTGTTACTGAATTCATCACCAACATTTCAAAATTCTCTATTCAATTCTATCTTTTGGTGCAATTAGCAGATGTCAAGAACGTTATTACCACGGGTCGAG
>CM064484.1:27567955-27609183 GCA_032716605.1 Paralithodes platypus | reverse complement strand
TTTTGGGCGATTTTTTGCATGTATTCATTATTTATCTAACTTCCTCCTTATACCTCCATCAAATAAAAAACAAACAAAATCCATTAGATCCCCCTTGTAGATTAATTTGTACATTTTTTGGTAGAAAAATTTCCCGGCCTTCGGCCGGTTCTTCCAACATTACAGGCTCACTATCGCTCCCCAGGGAAAAAATAGACACCTAAATAGCACGAAAGTTCTAAATATTTACGAAAAAATGGGGCGAAAGGTCTTAAAATCGACTAACTAATGGGGCAAACATCTTAACATCTGAAAACTGATGGGGCTCAACATGAGGGAGAAAGTGGTCCAGAAAACCGGCCCATCCCCCCTTAAAGGAAACTCTGCAATACAAATATCAAGTACAGAATCTATAAACTTCAATTCAATCCGAGACCGCTTCGAAAATATATGTGTGTAGCAGTATTAAGGGGAGATATCGACTTGAGGGATTTTTTTCTGGACCCCTTTCTCCCTCATGTTTAGCCCCATTGCTTTTGAGATTTTAAGACAGTCGCCCCATTAGTTTGTTCTATTTGTAAGAACGTTCGCCCCATTTCCGTCAATTTTAAAGACCTTTCGTGCAATTTTTGGTGTCGATTTAAAATCCTGTCGATCGATAGCGCGCCTGTAATTTAAGAGGAACCGGCTGTTCATCCGGGACATTTTTCTACCGAAAACTATACAAATTTATCTTGAAAGGGGCTCAATGGTGTGTGTAATCTTAGGGGGAGGTATTTCGTGTTGTTCCCTAGACCTCCATCAAGCTTAAAACTGCAGCCCCTTGGGCCCTTTCAAGATCATTGGTACAATTTTTCGGTAGAAAAATATTCCCGGCCGAAGGCCGTTTTCTTCTTAAATTACAGGCTCCGCTATCGCTCCCCATGGATACAAATCGACACCTGAAATTGCACGAAAGGTCTTAATATGGGGTGAAAGGTTCTTACACAGCGCTAAACTCATGGGCAAACGTTTTATAATATCAAAAGCAATGGGGCTAAACATGAGGGAGAAAGGGGTCAAGAAAAAAATCCCTCAAGTGGAGATATCCCCTTAAGCTCGATGGATATCTAGAGACCAAACTAAAAACCTCCCCTTAATGACCGGGACTATACATACTGATTGTTAACTGTGTTGGTGGTGTAATGGTTTAGATGCTTATGTTCTGGGTGTGGTGTCCCGAGTTCGAATGCCGGGAGGGCCATATGCTTTCATTAGTTTATTGAAGTGCATTGGGGGTTTGTAATTGATGATTAATGTTAAGAACGGGGTGTTGCTTAATTACACGGTACGGTAAATATACTAATGTTGAATATAAACTCATAAAGCATTTTGGAAGTCAAGAGGGTTAATCCAGATATACTTTACCTCTTTGATTCTTATGGGGGCCTTCCAAAGCTGAATACAATAGTCGAAGGATAATAATAATAATAATAAGCATGTTACTTATTTCTCATAAGCGCCAATTTTTCCGAAGAATTCACTAGCGCTCGGAAAGAGAAAGAAAAAAGAACAAAATCAATGCATCAAAAGAAGGCTTATATACAACAGGATAACCACAAGTTACGGTCAAAAGGCGTTATAATCCTTAGGGAGTTAAGGGGACGTTTTTAGTTTGTTTTCTACTCCTCCAGCAATCTTAAAATTTAACCCCCTTGACCCTCTTTCAAGATAAATTTGTAAATTTTTCGGTAGAAAAATGTCCCGGCTGAGAGCCGGTTCCTCTTATATTACAGGCTCGCTATCGCTCGCCAGGATAAAGTCGACACCTAAATGGCACGAAAGGTCTTAACATTGACAGAAATGGGTCGAAAGTTCTTAAAATCGTCAAAATAATGGGGCGAACGTCTTAAAATTAGAAAAGCAATGGGGCTAAACATGAGGGAGAAAGGAGTCAAGAAAAAAATCCCTCAAGTGGAAATCTCCACTTAAATTGACCACAGAACCACAGATTACAAGGCAAAAGGTCAAACATCAACTGAAATATTCGATTAAAGAACTTACAACTTTTGTATCCAAACAAGTTTTGATCCCAATAGAGCAAGCTAAATATTCCACGTATAAAGCTAAAGGACTTCTATTTCTAACTATCAGCTCGCTAGTCAGACACACAGAGAGACAAGCAACTCCACAAACAGATGACATACAGGAAGGGAGAGAGATAGATAGATAGAGAGATAGATAGATAGATAGATAGATAGATAGATAGATAGATAGATAGAGTGTGTGTGTGAGAGAGAGAGAGAGAGAGAGAGAGAGAGAGAGAGGGAGAGAGAGAGAGAGAGAGAGAGAGAGAGAGAGAGAGAGAGAGAGAGAGAGAGAGAGAGAGAGAGAGAGAGAGAGAGACCGATATGCACACGGATGAAAACGCACACTCTCAAATTGTCTGGAGGATGTAACGAAAAGGGTTTGAATAACAAGGGGGGGATGAGAGGGGGAGCCGGAAGAAAGGCATACAGATAAGAGATTGACATGGAAGATAAAAACAGGCACAGAGAAGTAGCCTAGACCAGATAAGAGAGAAAGACACAAAGACGTAAGAAACGGAAATACAAGAAACGAAATGAAAGGACGACGGAACAAGGCAGGGGATCAACTCCTTCAGTGCAATCACGCATTTTAAATCAAATTCTGGTTACCATTAGACGATTTTCTCTAGCTTATACTTACATCTAGGACTCAAAAGGGTAAATACGATCTCGATATACCCTCTGAATAACATAGGTCTATATTATCATGCAAAAATCGTCTAATTTTAGCCAGAATCAAAGTAAAAGGCATAATAGTGCTGAAGACGTTCAAAGGGTAGGACAAACCAGAAGGGGGCAGACGAACAAAAAGGCAAGACATAACACGAACACCGTAACAAAAACACACGATTGGAAAGGAAAATATGAACAAGCAAGAAAGGAATAAACAACAAGGAAACGGGAAGAATCGGAAGAGGAAATGAAGAAAGAAAAAAAGTGAAGAAAAGGGCATATAGAAGAAGAACCAATTGGCAAGACATAGGTGAACTAACACGAATGGAAGCAGACAAGCGAAGGGATGATAAAGGAACCACAGTAAGAGGACAAAACGAACGAAAAACGCGTAAATAGAATGCTAAAAAAACGGGAAAGGCAAAACACGAAGACAGATGGGGAGAGAAATAAAAGGAAAAGAAAAAAAAAAGAGAACACAACGAATGGAAGCAAAGGATGAGGGACAGGGAATAGAAGCGCAGGCAAGTATGTCATGAGGCAGCAAATATGAAGATAAATTAAAGATACAGAGAGAGAGACGATGGAAAAACGAAACAAGGAAGAAAACAAAGGAAGAGGAAAAGGGGATAAACAAGTGAAGAGAAGCAGAGGTATGAGAAAATAAAGGGGATAAACAAATGAAGAGAAGCAGAGGTATGAGGAAATAAAGGGGATAAACAAATGAAGAGAAGCAGAGGTATGAGAAAATAAAGAGGATACACAAATGAAGAGAAGCAGAGCTATGAGAAAATAAAGGGGATAAACAAATGAAGAGAAGCAGAGCTATGAGAAAATAAAGGGTAACAGAAAATAGAAGGAAGGGGAGATACAAAAATAAAGTTGGACATAGGACAAATGGAAAGAGAAAAGATGGAAGGATGAGTAAAGGGAATACACAAATGAAGTGAAGCAAAGTAGGAAGCCGAGAGTATATAGATAACAGGAAAAAGGAAGACGAGGAAATAAAGCTGGACACAGGACGAACGGAAAAAGAAAAGATGTAGGGTGGGATGTTCGAGTCAGTTTACAACAGAATAGAGGGGAACAAATTAGCATGATAAAACAGGAATAAAGGGACACCTCAGCATTGAATTTAAACTTGTCCCGTGTAAGGCTAGTTTGTACAGAGTGGGGAGGGAAAATGGGAAACAGAAGGGGCCCACAGACAGAAGAAAAATGATGGAATACACTTAATAATATACGCAGAGGATAAATTAAAAGAAAACATTGTAACAATAAGCATAACAAAACAGAAGTTAAGAACAAAACAAACACAATGTGAAACCAAGAGATAATCGAGATTAAAATAGAAAGATACACGAAGGCGAGGAAGCAGAGAGAGAGAGAGAGAGAGAGAGAGAGAGAGAGAGAGAGAGAGAGAGAGAGCAGCAGTAGGGCAGGTGAGTCGCGGCAAGGTGGCCACTGGTTGCGAAATCCGTTGAGATGCAGCTGCAGTGGGGAGGGAGGGGGGGGGGGGGGGGGGAGGCAGGGGAGAGGCATAGTAGAGGAGGGAGGGGACAGGGTCGGGACACAAGGATGAAAAGCAGACCAATGCAGGAGGTAGGGAGGTAGGGGGGGGGAGGGGAGGGATGGGGAGGGGGAGAAAGGGGGGTGGGGAGGGACATGGGAGAGCGAGATCTAGAGAAAGAGAGTGAAAAAGGGGGTGAAAGTGTCAGGTACTTGGCAACCAAAAATAGAGGGGGGGGGGGGGGGGATTATTGCTCAGTTACAATCATACGTCCCCCTCAAAGAGAACATCGACAATCAACTAATAAACCCAAATGTATACAATACATAAGAACATCAGACAGTATCAATAATACCCCTTCTCTACCATTACGTCATTTGCATCATATTCTGGTTACCATTAAACGATTGTCTTTAGTTAGAAATATACCTATACGACTCAATTGGGTAAATACGATCTCAATAAAATTACCTTCTTAGTAACATAGCTCCTTCTTAAACTTCATAAAATCGTCTAATTTTAGCCAGAATCAAAGGTAAAAAAGCGTCATGGTGCTGAAGGGGTTAAACAGACATTTCAGGTGTCCATAGTGTTCGCCAGACTTTCCCAGATTAAAGGCAAATTTACAGGAACGCAAAATCTGACCGCTTCTTCGTATTGGCAACTTCCTCTTAGCAACATCTCGATAACATTCTTAATATTTTCGGTGACTAAACTGTAGGTTGAGTGTATTACCTGACAACATTCATACACACAAATAATTCATAAGTCTGCAAAATAGAACGGCCCATCAAACGTTGCCTGAATAAAATGTGTGGTTCTGCCTTGAGCCTTCCAGTATACGATGCTGCGGTTTTTCCTTTAATGCTGGCTATCAATAGACGATTTTACTCAGTTAAGGAAAAAAAATTGTAAGTCAGAAAGCTAATTGAGATATATTTAAATTCTTGTAGTCTACAGAGGTCCGTCCTAAACTGAATATAATCGTCTAATGCTAGCCAAGCGAAGAGAAGAAAACGGCGTGCGAAAGGGTTAAGTAATATCCGGCAACATAGGAGAGGAAGTGGCCGTCACACCATTACATAAGTCCACGTAGAAAAAAAAAGGGTGGAGAGGATACCTTTTAAATATTACCCCCATACAGGTATTTTACTGTTGAAGCTACGGGTTTCTGTGTCACCAGTATCTAGTTGGGGTGGGGGGTGGGGTGGGGTGGGGGGGTGCACGTAGCAAATTTATGATTATAACAATCTATGCAGATGATTAAAACATGACATTCGTATAAATTAAAGCAATATTATAATATATTGCCATAAACAACATATAATTTACATAAACTCAATGAATAAACATACTAATAAATAAATAAAACATAATATTATGAATAGGCATGAATATCCAAGAACTGCAAGATAGAGAAATGCATAGTAGGTGCACCATATAGGAAGATTCTACATATTATACATATTACAATGCATGGCGGAAAAGAAACTACAGTATGAGCGGATACAAAGCGAAAGTAACATTGTAAAGGCACACACGACGCTACACACACCTTTAACCCCTTCTGTACCGACGCCGTCCTTTTAGCTATATTCTGGCTACTATTAGACGATTTTTTTCAGTTTAAAAAAGGCCTCCATCAATGAACAGGCTTCGTACTATCTCACTTAACCCTTTTTACTACGACAGAGCCTTCTTATACTGCAAAAAATCGTCAAAACATAGCTACAATATAATTAAAAAGGCGTCGCCGGTACAGAAGGGGTTAATATACAATACATGGGACAGGTAAAATTAGGTAACCCCTAAAGGCAATTAAGTGACAATGGCCTAAACAGGAGAGGTAGTCAGCAGGTAATTAGGTAACAGGAAAACTATTAGATACACCACATGGGGGCCCGCTCTTATGCAACCCTCTACACTTGATATTACAAATTCGAAGATATTATAGATAAGAAACTATATAAATATAATAATAAACAGTATATCTTGACAGTTTCAGAAATTCGAAGATATAATAGATAATACAATACATAAATTATATATTAAACGGTACGGTATATCTTGACAGTTTTCAGTTGTTTTTAATCATCTTTTATTCATATATATTTCACATTCGCCAGTAGGGCTGCAAAAGTAAGTTAATTCGGGAAGCTAAATAATCTCTCAACATGGTTATCAACCAATTTTTGCAATTGAGTGCAAAAGAAAGAAGAGTAATGATATAATATGCAAATTAGGTCGAGCTGTACTGGGAGAGCAACCTAAATTAATGCCAAGAATGTAGTGCATTGCAAGAGAAATTATCCAATATTGTTCAAGGTAGTAAAGAACACAATGCACAATTGAAAGCTGTCGGATAATTAGTTTCGAACATGGTCACGATGAACCTACATTGGGTATTTTAGTTTGCTAGAAGGTTAACTTTGACAAAAAAAAAAAAAAAAAAAAAACACACACACACACACACTCCTAAAAGATCAATTTTAGATTATGCAATAAGTAAAAGATTGACAATAATGTCCGGACAAAACATTAAACTTATATAGACTTTGGGGCAGGCATAAGAGATAACCATATATGTTGAGTTTTACAGTAAAGTTGTTGCAAGGCGTGAAGGTAGGTCGAGTTGCAGGCGTCCAGGTAATGTTGCACAGAGAAGCGAGGCATCATATTCCATCGCTCTTGCTACAAAATCACCACCATTTTTCACATCATACTACTTTCACAAATCATCAGCATATCAATCTCAGGTTTATGACATATACACCACCAATCAAACCATCAAAAACACATACCATTAACAAAATATCCAATCGATACAATCATCACCTCTAAACTGTCAACATCGTGACCCATTCACCCATTATCATCACACATCTCAGTCTACATCATTTATTCTCATCACCTGCTCATTACACTGTCACCATCAATAATTACAGTGTCACAGTATCACTACACAAACCACCAATAATCGCCATACTATCATCATAATCATCTCATACCCATACTCCATTACACATCCCACCATTAATATCCAGTCTATCATCATATTAATTTCATATTCATCACACTTTGAACACATATTCTCTCCACATCATCACTCCCTCACAATCACCACCCATTATTATCACACCATCATCTCATACCCCCCCCCCCCCCCTCATACACCGTTAGCAAGACAGGAAACATGAGTCCCTTTGCATTTTTGATGAGGGAGTCGTGACGCTCATCTTGGCAATGGCTGCTTGGGGGTCCCGTTTGTTCTGCCTTGCGTAACGCTTTCGAGCATTGCCTTTTTTAGCGGCCTGTATATTGTTACTTTTTACCTTTGCCGTCCGGGACACCTAGATCGGGTTTCTACAGATGCGGTTGACGGAGCGCACTATTATGTTCCGAGGTATTTAGCTCTCAGTGGCGACTATAGGATGTCACTGATCTTGGAGGATCAAATGCAGTTTTTGTTGCCAACTAAAAGTTTCAATTACAACTGTGAGCATTTCGAAGAATATTACAAAATATATATATATATATATACAATCATAACAATAATGATTATAAAGTATGGATTCATAAAACAAATAAGATGTATTAATCAGAAAAAACCCCATATACTGTACAGTATATTATACAGTATACTGTAGGTAGATAGATAGAACTGATGCATTCAAAAAAATATTATTATTTGTTGCAATATGTATAACACGTGACACGACCAGGGCCACATGATGTTATCTTGTTTCTCTCCCCTCCTGAAGGTTACAGCTGACATCAGACAAGTGGCCAGCGTATGTTTGGTGCCCTTCCTAACATAACTAAGTGTTCCTTATGACACACGCCCTACGACATGTTCTTTATGACGCAATCCCTACAACACACTCTTTATGCCATGCTTCTTATGACTATACTCTGTTTCTGTTCAACTGACGGTAAATTGCAAAGTTTACCTCAAGATTTTTCGGTTGCATTGAAGATTTTGTTTAGTGTAATCTGCTGCTTATTATATAAACTTGGTCTTAATATGATTCACAGACAGTAGTTTCATATTTATCTCATATCGTAAAATTAGCTGCTTAGGGATTCAATTTATCGTCAGCTGAGAAGAAAACGGGTATAGTTAACTACGACACACTATGATACCCTCCTTAGGACACTCTCCTTATTACATGCTCCGTACCTGACGTTGGAGCATGACAGCCTGTAGCAGCATGGCGGGGAGCAGGGCAAAGGAACACTGCATGACCTGGCTCGGGTGGGGGTCAGGTGGAGCAGGCGGGGGTGGAAGAGGTGGAGGGGGTAGGGGTATCACATCTGGGCTGGGGTCAGGTGGTGGAGGTGGAAGTGGAGGAGGGAGAGGTGGTGGAGGAGGCAGGGGGATCGAACCTGGGCTGGGGGCAGGTGGTGGTGGTAGACGAGGTGGAGGTAGATGAGGAGGAGGTGGAAAAGGAGGAAGTGGTGGTGGAGGTGGCAGAGGAATCGAACTTGGGCTGGGGCAATATGGAACCCCTGGAGAGGATGCTTCACTGCCACCTCCACCTCCCATACCCTCTCCTTCTTCACCACCTCCAGGAGCACCAGTAATATCAACTCTAGTGCCTCTAACAACACCGGTACCTCTAATACCAGCACCGTCACCATCACCAATAGTAGTTCCTTCGTCAGTAGTGACAACACTAGTATTACTGTTCGTACCACCACCGTCAGGATTAACACCACTGGTAACACCAAGAATACCTCCCGTAACACAGTTCTCACCACGAGTCACATAACCAATATCCGTTGTGTCTCCAGTACCATATTCGTCACCCCAAGCACTGGTTTCACTAATTGTACTTTCATCATCACTAGTTTCAATAGTTTCTTCACTTTCACTATGAAAAACAATAGTTTCTTCACCGTCAGTATTAAAAACAATCGTATCGTCACCGTCAGTAGTAAAACTATTAGCAGCAATAGTAGTTGCACCAGTAACACAAACAGTATCTTCACCTTCTGTAGCAAACACAATAGTATCGTCACCGTCAGCAATAGTAGAAATAGTATCGTTACCATCAGTAGTAGCACTAGTAACACCAAATGTATATTCACTATTAAAACTTATCGTATCTTCACCAGTAGCAACACCGTCAGTTGGCACTCTAGGAACATCAATAGTACTTGCACCGTCAGTAGTAACACCGACAGTATTTACATCGTCAGTAGTAACACCATAAGTACCTGCACCAACAATAGGAACACCAATAGTATCTCGCCCGCCAGTAGTAAGTCCAAATGTATCTGCACCAGCACTAGTAACACACATATGAAGTCCTCCTGTAGAAGTAAGAGTGACGCCCCCAAACTTCCCTTCCTGCCCAGCACCACCACCACGCCTTGTATCGGTGGTGTCCGGATGCAGCCAGCCATGCATCACCCACTAAGACGGTCACTACACTACCACCCCGGGCGAGTACCACCCTCTTCTGTCCCACTGGTCACCCTAAACGCTAGGAGAACCCCTCCTAAACCCCCCTCCTCACCCCACCTCAATCCTATGTAATACGCCTCCCCCCTACCCCAGTCTCATCCTCCCCCTTTCGCCTCTTTGAATTCCCTACACCTTCCTGCTTTGACCCCCCTCCCCCCTTTCGTCTCCCTGTATCTCCCTTTTACTAATAGTGTCTAACGTTTTGAAGCAACACAGACCAGTCTATGTAACAAATTAGTAAAACAAGCATATCATAATTTTTCACCAATTCATTTACGTCGTTCCGAAGGCAAAACTCTTGAAATAAACACAAATATATACCGGTATATAACAAATATAAAAAAAAAAAAAATAATAATAATTATTATATATATATATATATAATTCATAATCAACCTATTCTCTAAAAACTCTCTCTCTCTCTCTCCCCCCCCCCCCCCCCCCCACGCCACATACCCGCCGGAAGTTTCTACCCTTTGCTCTGCCACTTATAACTTCCCACAGGCAAGCAGGCAGAGGGACCTCCCAGTCGGACCTCGCTACACCTTGCAACCGATATTGGATTCGGGACAACGATATACGAATTGATTATCTCGACTTACTAACATTTGACGGTTTCATGCTTACTACATCTTCAAACCAACACTTGAATCTGGCCAACATTATACGATTTTATTATCTATACATGACAACCCATTTGAATTTGGGTAACATGGGACGATTGCATTACCTCCTTGATTCTGGCCATCATTAGACGATTTTATAATCTATATCTTACCACCCAGATTATTTTACTCGAAATACATTAAGAGCCAATTCTTGTGTGTGCATAATTTATTTCTACAAATGCTGTGACATAAATATTATATAAGCGCACACATGTAACATAAGAAAAACGCAGATAATAGACATGCATACACACAGGCAAAGGCAAGCACACGTACCCCCCCCCCCCCCCCCTCCATACACACAGATAACAGCAGCGTCGACAACCCCCTACCCACAATCATATACATACAAACACTTCTCGACACATACAACCCACACCAATAAGCACCCCAACACATACATATAAATACTCCCGGACACATACAAACTATACTGACAAACCCCCCCCCCCCCTCCAGCACATACATACAAGCACTCCCGGACACATACAAACTATACTAACAAACAACCCCCCCCCCCCCCTCCCCCCAGCACATACATACAGGTACTACCAGTCACATACTACCCATACTGACATGAACACACACAAACACACTCCGTATCTCACCCAGCACATACATACAAGCACTCCCAGTCACACACTACCCATACTGACATAAATAACACACAAACACACTCCTTATCTCTCCCAGCACATACATACAAGCACTCCCAGTCACACACTACCCATACTGACATAAATAACACACACAAACACACTCCTTATCTCTCCCAGCACATACATACAAGCACTCCCAGTCACATACTACCCATACTGACATAAATAACACACACAAACACACTCATTCTCTCTCCCAGCACATACATACAAGCACTCCCAGTCACATACTACCCATACTGACATAAACAGCACACACAAACACACTCCTCCTCTCTCCCAGCACATACATACAAGCACTATCAGTCACATACTACCCATACTGACATAAACAGCACACAAACACACTCCTTCTCTCTCCCAGCACATACATACAAGCACTATCAGTCACATACTACCCATACTGACATAAACAGCACACAAACACACTCCTTCTCTCTCCCAGCACATACATACAAGCACTATCAGTCACATACTACCCATACTGACATAAAGAGCACACAAACACACTCCTTCTCTCTCCCAGCACATACATACAAGCACTATCAGTCACATACTACCCATACTGACATAAACAGCACACAAACACACTCCTTCTCTCTCCCAGCACATACATACAAGCACTATCAGTCACATACTACCCATACTGACATAAACAGCACACAAACACACTCCTTCTCTCTCCCAGCACATACATACAAGCACTATCAGTCACATACTACCCATACTGACATAAACAGCACACAAACACACTCCTTCTCTCTCCCAGCACATACATACAAGCACTATCAGTCACATACTACCCATACTGACATAAACAGCACACAAACACACTCCTTCTCTCTCCCAGCACATACATACAAGCACTATCAGTCACATACTACCCATACTGACATAAACAGCACACAAACACACTCCTTCTCTCTCCCAGCACATACATACAAGCACTATGAGTCACATACTACCAACGAGACATAAACAACACACACAAACACACTCCTCCTCTCCTAGCACATACATACAAGCACTATCAGTCACATACTACCCATACTAACATAAACAACACACACACCTCCTCCTCTCTCATCCCGGACCATTGAAGCAGGACCCCTTTCTACCGTGCCTGGAGGTGAGGGTTGCACGTGGAAGAAGCTGCATTGCTAATTTGCTACCCCTTCCTCTTGTGCATCTAGCTTATGGTACAAATACTACTACTACTACTACTACTACACTACTACTACTACTACTACTACTACTGTTTTTTTTTTTTCTACTACTACATTGGTGTTTATTTAATATTGTTCATACATTTTATTTTACAAGCATCAGATATTACTATTCAACACCATGCAACTTCAATCCAGTCTCCTTCCTATGCGACCCTCTGCCACTGCTGCCTCGTAGTCCACTTCTGCCACCGTCGCTGGTTGTGGTGCAGACAGTCTTGTTCCCCGCAGGCATAGTAGTGCTGATCTGAGCAACGAGAAAGATAGACGGCACCTTATCCAGGCTACAACGTGGCTCCTGGGCTGTTTCTTCTTCTCTGTGATGATCTCTGCAAGCCTTGAATAGAAGCACTGGGCCCTAGGTCCCATCCCTCCAGATGTGGTGAAGACTAGTGGGGTAAAGCTGCCATGTTCGATATTTAAGATCCTTTCCCCATATGCCCTGACCTTCTCTTGTTCATTCCTCTTGTGTGCAGGCCTCCAGAGACAGCCCGCTGTAGCTATGGGCCATTGGGTCGAATATTCTTACGTCAAAGAATGCTCGCTGTGCTCTTGTCCAAAAACTTCTTGCACTAACGTCCACTCGTGCTTCGTTGGATGTGTTGGCCGTCCTGTGCTGCAAGATCTCTCCCTCCAAGGGAATGAGTGATGGTTCGCGCACCACATCTCGACACACCTCCCTGAGCATGTTCGCCGTTACATCTCTTACTTCATCGTGCCTGATGCTGATGAATCCTCCCTTCTTACATATCATGCTGTGGTCTGCATCGTTGTTGATTCCACAAACGCATCGATCGGGCAGTCCTTCAATCGGCCAATCATACCTCAGTGCAATAGCATCATTAAATTCTTGTTTGTTTAGATTGAAGCCTTTTGCCTTGATTGGTAGTGTTGTCAGCCAATTTGAAGCACCCGTTTCTTGTGCTATTTGTACTTTTCTTGTTAGTCTCGGGGAAAGTTGTCGCATCAATTGTGCCAGGTCATTTTTCTGTGAGTTTTGCCTCTCTGACGTGATGGTCTTCTACTACTACTACTACTACTAATAATAATAATACTGATAATGGCACCTAATGCATGTCAATTCTCAGTTGATGTATATATACACTCATACACATACAAAACAAGCACTCCCTCAGTCACATAAACTAAACAAGCACAAAGAAGAAATAAATACACAAACATACATACAGACACAAGCACGCAAAAACAAAACCACACACACACACACCATCCCCCCCCCCCCCCCCCACTCTCTCTCTCCCTTTAGAGGTGAGTACACGTGGAAGCTGCAAGATGCTATCCTCCCTGCTGTGCACCTAGCTACATGCATACCCAGCAACTGTTGCCTACATTCATACACACACGCACGCACACACATACGCAGACACATATACAAACACTCACAAATAACAACCCATACTCACTATACAGTAACTCTCTCAATGAAAACAAACACAAACAAACAAACACACACACACACACACACACACACGCAGACACATATACAACCACTCACAAATAACAACCCATACTCACTATACAGTAACTCTCTCAATGAAAACACACACACACACACACACACACACACACACCATGCCCCCCCCCCCCAACTCTCTCTCTCCCTTTAGAGGTGAGGAGTGCACGTGGAAGCTGCAAGATGCTATCCTCCCTGCTGAGCACCTAGCTACATGCATACCCAGCAACTGTTGCCTACATTCATACACACACGCACGCACACACATACGCAGACACATATACAAACACTCACAAATAACAACCCATACTCACTATACAGTAACTCTCTCAATGAAAACAAACAAACAAACAAACAAACAAACAAACAAACACACACAAACAAACACACACACACGCAGACACATATACAACCACTCACAAATAACCAAACAAACAAACACACACCCAACACCATCCCATTGAGCTTGATCTGTCTCTCTCTCCCTGTTATCTATCCTACAATGTTATCTTCCCAGTTGTACTGTACACCTAGCAACATACAATATATACCCCTCAATAACGTGTGTACACTCTAACACATAAATTGACCACTTGCGAGTTTCGTTCTATAAAAGTTGGAGCTGTATTTTAGCTGGTAATTCTACTAAATATCAATGTCTACAGCTCCAACTTCCTTATAGAACAAAACTCGCAAGTGGCCAATTATGGTCTTTTCGAAACTAACCTGAAAATATACGAATCTGTTCCTCAATTAATTTTGTAACCCAACATTTACATTTCGGAGGTTCACTTCGCTATTTAAGGGGAGGCAGTTTTTTTTTCGAGTCCTCCTCCTCCCTCATGTTTAGCCCTATTAGTTATGAGATTCCAAGACATTCGCCCCACTAGTTTGGCGATTTTCAGACCTTTTGCCCCATTTTGTTGCCAATATTAAGACCTTTCGTGCCATTTAGGTGTCGATTTTTTCCCTGGCGAGTGATAGCGAGCCTGTATTTGAAGAGGAATCGGCCTTCGGCCGGGAAATGTTTCTACCGAAAAATGTACAAATTGATATCGAAAGGGGGTCTTGTGGGTTTTTTTTAAAAAGTTTGATAGAGGTTTAGAAAGCAAACTAAACCCCCTCCTTAAACCATTGAGCCGAACCAGTAAATTATGCTGTACAATACCGTCTGAGCTCCCTTAAGTGTTTATATTGGGCCAGGATTTGTGTCTTAGAGTGTATATGGTGTTTGAACTGTTAACTATACGTAACTTTCACCCAAGTTACCTTCCTTGTAAACCAATAGCCAATTCCACCTACTGTCACACCTCATGTACAGTCGCGGTAAGGAATTTATGGCCAGTTTTTGTATACATTATTATGATATACTGGCGAACTATTTTGATAAACGGCTTGAGTTACAAAAGGACATATTACTCGGATTCAATAGATAACATTTACTATCTATTTATTATTATTATTATTATTATTATTATTATTATTATTATTATTACTATGGATATTTTAAAAGGTGTTCAAGACAATACTTCAAATATTCGTGACTATGACTGTACCAGGTTCATTTGTCCCCAACTACACCTCTATTAGGCACTAACTGTGTGTCCCACGTAGCTGCATCATAGTTGTCCTTCCGTTGTGCTTATGTACTCCCTGTACTATCACTTCCATCTCTGTCTTTGCTGTGCTTGTATATTAATTATCTTCAAGTATTTAGTCACATTTCCTCCATTACCAGTGCTTGTGTTTTATATATATTAATTTGGTTCCATGCCCTCTTCAGTAGTTGTCTTTTTGGAATGTTTAACAATCTTTGATTACATGTCCCAGATCAAGATTTTTGTTTAACCAACTTTATTATTGATATATTTATCGTATTCCGAGCAAAATAATATGTTTACCATAGCCTATTGCAGCAACTACTTTATCTTCAGTCTACATAATATGAAATCACCCGTTATTTGCTTCTACTCTTATCTTCACTGATCATAAGTATCTTCCTCCTCCATTCTTCTTCTTCTTCTTCCTTTTCCTTTCCAGTAATTTGTCTTACTTTTACCTTACTTTTCTCACCCCCTCCCCTTTCTCCATTCCTCTACCTTCCCCCTTTGTCTCTCCTCTCTTTTCTCTCTCCACCTTCCTCAACCCTTCTCCTCCGACTCCATCCCCCCTCCCCAACTCTTCCTCTTTTCTCTCCACACCTTCTCTTTCCTCACTACCCCTCCTCTTCCTTCCTCTCCCCTCCTCTTCCTCTCTCTCTCTCTCTCCCAGGCTCTTCAACTCTCATATCTCCACTGCTCCTCCCTCTTTCCTCCTTTTCTTGTCTGCGTGCCCCTTTCCGCCACCCCTCCTCCTCCTCCCCTTTCTTTATTCCTCCTTGTCCACCCCTCCTCCTCCTCCTCCCCTTCTTTCTCCTTGTCCACCCCTTCTCCTCCTCCTTCAGCAGATATCCTCCCTGCCCTCCCTTGCTGCTGCCTCTCTTTAACCTTCCTCGGCTCCTTGCTCTTCTCCTCTCAATCTCTAAGCTACAAGAATCAGCTGAAAGCTGTGTCTCTTTTCTTTGGAAACTCGTACCGGTATAGTACGAGGAGTAACTTCTTGACAATATACTTTAAACAGTAAAGGTTATATAATTGATGTTTACTATTAATATGAACACTACAGGGAACCATGACTAAGTTACAGCTGAAGGGGTTTAACATAATTTCAAGCTCATTGGTTTTCACCTAACCTCTGATCCTCCAGGAGGAGACTGCCCTCAGAGTCTGACGAATCTATTTTGCACACTTCGACAGTGAGTATTTAAAAAAAAAAAAAATTTGTATATATATATAAAGTTTTCTAAGCAGTGCATAGAAATAGAGAAGAAAGCTCAGGAATTATTGGGCTATATTAAGAGGCAATTTAAATAAAAAAAAACAAGGAAATAATCCGCACATTCTGCAACGCTCCGATCGGCCTCTCCTGGAGTATGCGGTTCAATTCTGGTCTCCAGCACTCAGGAAAGATATAGAGGGACTGGAAAGGGTACAAGCTAGAACTACACAGCTTTTTTTCACCAATTAGAAGACTGAGCTTTGAGGACCGATTGAGAGCTCTTGATCTCTTTTCGTTGGAAACTACGTACACGAGGTCAGCTCATTGAAGTCATTAAAATACTTAATGGGTTTGATAATGTGAATTATAGCAAAACGTTTAGCTTCCATTTGAAAACAACATGCAACCATGGTTGGAAGTTAGAATTGAAAATGTTCAGCACTAATAATTACGAAATATTTCACAAACGAGATCTGTTCTACTTGGAACAAACTTCCCCCAGAAGTTGTAAACAGTTCTTCAGTAAAGCAGTTCAAGAAGAGAGTTGATACCTGTAGTATTTTGCACACTGCAATGAGTGTCGTGCACAACACAATCTCTCTTTCCACTTCGAGTATCTCCCCGGAATTGTTCGAAAATTCTTTGAGATACTGACTATTACTTGTAACTCTCTCTCTCTCTCCTGCCCAGTTCACCCTTCCTGCCCCCTCTTCTTGCTTCCACCTCTGCCTTTGTATTGCCCCCTCCCCCCTGCTTCTACACTACACCTCCTTTTCATCCAGGCCCCTATTTGCCTGTCCATAGTTTCCTACCAGCCTAACCTATCCTATTTTCTCTCTCTCTCTCTCTCTCTCTCTCTCTCTCTCTCTCTCTCTCTCTCTCTCTCTCTCTCTCGCTCTCTCTCTCTCTCTCTCTCTCTATATATATATATATATATATATATATATATATATATATATATATATAGAAGGGTCACTAGACCTGTTGTTGCTTGATTTCCTGTGTACTCTCTCTCTCTCACACCTAAACTTCTCGTTAAACTGCATACGTAAACAATGATTCACACCACTATGAAGACCACACCAGGAAAAACTGTCAGTACTTAGCCCGGACCAAGATCTAAAGAGTTGATCTTGGCCTGGACAAGTTTCTGACCAATAAATATAAACCACTAGTGAGTTATCGCATCACTAGACAACATGAAGAGACTTTACACCCAAGGCAGGTGGTACTGCTAATGATAAGATAAAGACGGCACATTTATAATAAATATATCCTTATAT
Organism: Paralithodes platypus; assembly: GCA_032716605.1. NCBI lineage: Eukaryota > Metazoa > Arthropoda > Malacostraca > Decapoda > Lithodidae > Paralithodes > Paralithodes platypus. Next base: position 27,591,356 of record CM064484.1, on the reverse strand, counting down.
TATCAGTGTCTACGATATAATTAGAATAATAAGCTCCTTATCGTTGTCCAATTCTCAAAGTAACACTATCCAGGTCATAACAAGGTGTCAAGAACCTTGCTTAGTAACCAAAACATTTCCCATTTAAAATCATGAGTACGAGAGGACCTAGAATCCTAGATCCTCATAAATCTGATAAGGCATCGCATAGCGATAACAAAAACTAGGTAATGTCGTATTCGAATTTAAAAGATTATACAGTATTTATATCCTATACATTATAAACGTCTACTATGGCTGAAGTTTGTCAGTATATACCGGTGTGTAATAATAATAATAATAATAATAATAATAATAAACGGTTTATTAAATAATGGCAGCCTCATGAGCTGAAAATACACATTTTACAATTTAGTGGATGAACATGAGATGTACAGTTATGAAAATGGTAAGCTCAGTTTACAATGTGTGAGTATAATATACTTTACATTAAAAAAAGAAATTAATACAATAATTATGCTTGTGCAAAATACAAATTATCATAAATTAACCATGAGAGTAAGTGATTTACAGTGCATATACAGTACACATTTAGTTTTACTTATATATATACAGAACATACATAATATATACACATACGTACACACATACATACGCATATGTGTGTGTGTGTGTGTGTGTGTGTGCCGGTATACTGTATATATATATATATATATATATATATATATATATATATATATATATATATATATATATATATATATATATATATATATATATAGTATTGAAAGGGTTAACAATACACCCGTATACAGTATACGTATATATTGTATTCCTTCAAACCATCTATTTTGCAGCGAGTGCTTGGATGGCACATTCCCGTCTCCTATCGTTCTTCTAATCTAAACAGTAATCAAAACTTGATTCTGAAGCGGATACATAATATAATCCAGCTAAAAATAAAATACTCTCTCACAAACGCACGCGCACACACACACACACACACACACAGAGTAAGAGGGGGTAATCACTTCAAGTATGCACACAGGTAATAAGAGAGGAAGGGTGCATACCAGTGCATTCCTTTACACTACATTGCTCTCTCTCTTCATATATATATATATATATATATATATATATATATATATATATATATATATATATATATATTAATAATGTGCTTGTAAAATAGCAAACACGTTGATCAAATGACCATAATTATATCCAATAATTAGGTTCGTGTGCTTTGTATATGCGAGTGCTTTGTGTATGCATGCATGGGCAGGCGTATGGTACGTATGTATCAAGGTAAATGTGTATACATATGCTTATGTATGTGCATGCATCTGTGTGTACAATGGACAACATTACCAGTTGGCTCAGGGTTACTTTTATTTATCCTATTCTATCAATTTATAAATACAGAAAGGAAAAACGCTAACAATAAAAGTGAGCAATCCTCCAATGGCTAAATTAAGTCTGCATAATAACGCCTACCATTAATATATTTAAAATAACTAAAATAGCATAAATAAACGTGGTCCTGTGCGAGTTTTGAAATCTTCCCGGGTGTACGTCTCTATGTGTGCCTACTGTATGAACCGGTACTGAGAGTGTGTGTGCTAAAGGATCTGTATATGTGCATTAGGGCATTATGTGTGTGCCTGCCAGATCAATGAATACACCACCAACTAACCCCTCAAGCACCATAACAAGAACACACACACACACACACACACACACACACACACACACACCATGCTGTTCACTCTTAAAGGGATATTGGCCGGGGTAAACCAAAGATCACATGGGTGCGATCCTTGGCCTTCAACCTTAAAGAGACTGGACAACTGCAGTCATTTTAAGTCACACACGTGCTTTTTTCGTCAACATTACTATGGTTTAAGGAGCTATTCAATTCATACTTTTTGAACATTCAATCACCTTTAAATATACTCAGTCTAATACGGTATATCTTCAGTGTAATAGTATTCTCAGTCTAATTCGATACAAAAAACAAAAAAACAAAAAAAACACACAGGAAAAATTTTGCCAATTGAGAACGGAATATCATATAGCACATGAGGCTCCGCATTAATACTTTATGTGCACATTTACAATACACTACATTTTTGGACTAATAAATACACGACCTATATACTGTAAGTCTAACTAGTGAAAATAAACTCCCAAGGTCTACAGGACCTGAATGAATTCGTCTAACGATAACCAGAATATAAGATAGCACGAGTTAAATCCCCAAAATGGCTTAACTGAGAAATGTTGTCCGCTGACTCTAACCTACAGGATCTCTATAAACAGCGATAAAGTGCAGTGGAGTGGACAGCCAAATTTACGATTATAATAGACTGGGGCTTTGAAATTGCAATGAATAAAAGGGTCTTGCTCTGAAACGGTTATCTATGCTACGCTATGAAAAGGCCGGACAATCTCTTTATGTATACAGCAGTAATCCCATGGCTCTCAGCAGCTATTAATAAAGTGAGAAAACCATCTGGAGTGTTCTGGAGTTATGATATAATTAAAGATAAACTGCAATGTACCTTAACTAGAAGTACATAAAATCGTATGCTACTATCTATAAAATAATAATAATGATAATAATAATAATAATAAAAATATTTAATTTTAATTATTATTTACATTAAGTAATACCGGCAAGTGAACTTTTTTTTCCTCCAATTATTATATAGGAGTCTTATTAATTTATTTTACTTTACCTGTTCCTAATGTTAAGGGGAGATATCCACTTGAGGGATTTTTTTTCTTGACTCCTTTCTCCCTCATGTTTAGCCCCATTGTTTTCCTAATGTTAAGACGTTCACCCCATTATTTTGACGATTTTAAGAACTTTCAACCCATTTCTGTCAATTTTAAGACCTGTCGTGCCATTAGGTGTCGATTTTATCCTGGCGAGCGATAGCGAGCCTGTAATTTAAGAGGAACCGGCTTTTAGCCGGGACATTTTTCTACCGAAAAATGTACAAATTTATCTTGAAAGGGGCTCAAGGGGGTGTAATCTTAAGCTTGAAGGATATCTAGGGACCAAACTAAAAACCTCCCCTTAAACTCTAACCTTTCCTAGTGGAAGTTACTATACGTGATCATTAGCTACCATATTCTCGTCTTTCATAGTGGAAGTTACTATATGTGATCATTAGCTACCATATTCTCGTATTTGATAGTGGAAGTTACTATATGTGATCATTAGCTACCATATTCTCGTCTTTCATAGTGGAAGTTACTATATGTGATCATTAGCTACCATATTCTCGTCTTTCATAGTGGAAGTTACTATATGTGATCATTAGCTACCATATTCTCGTATTTGATAGTGGAAGTTACTATTTTGTCATCATTAGCTACCATATTCTCGTCTTTCATAGTGGAAGTTACTATATGTGATCATTAGCTACCATATTCTCGTCTTTCATAGTGGAAGTTACTATATGTGATCATTAGCTACCATATTCTCGTCTTTCATAGTGGAAGTTACTATATGTGATCATTAGCTACCATATTCTTGTCTTTCATAGTGGAAGTTACTATATGTGATCATTAGCTACCATATTCTTGTCTTTCATAGTGGAAGTTACTATATGTGATCATTAGCTACCATATTCTCGTCTTTCCTAGTGGAAGGAAGTTACTATATGTGATCATTAGCTACCATATTCTCGTCTTTCATAGTGGAAGTTACTATATGTGATCATTAGCTACCATATTCTCGTCTTTCATAGTGGAAGTTACTATATGTGATCATTAGCTACCATATTCTCATCTTTCATAGTGGAAGTTACTATATGTGATCATTAGCTACCATATTCTCGTCTTTCATAGTGGAAGTTACTATATGTGATCATTAGCTACCATATTCTCGTCTTTCATAGTGGAAGTTACTATATGTGATCATTAGCTACCATATTTTCGTCTTTCATAGTGGAAGTTACTATGTGTGATCATTAGCTACCATATTCTCGTCTTTCATAGTGGAAGTTACTATGTGTGATCATTAGCTACCATATTCTCGTCTTTCATAGTGGAAGTTACTATGTGTGATCATTAGCTACCATATTCTCGTCTTTCCTAGTGGAAGTTACTATGTGTGATCATTAGCTACCATATTCTCGTCTTTCCTAGTGGAAGTTACTATGTGTGATCATTAGCTACCATATTCTCGTCTTTCCTAGTGGAAGTTACTATGTGTGATCATTAGCTACCATATTCTCGTCTTTCCTAGTGGAAGTTACTATATGTGATCATTAGCTACCATATTCTCGTCTTTCCTAGTGGAAGTTACTATATGTGATCATTAGCTACCATATTCTCGTCTTTCATAGTGGAAGTTACTATATGTGATCATTAGCTACCATATTCTCGTCTTTCATAGTGGAAGTTACTATGTGTGATCATTAGCTACCATATTCTCGTCTTTCCTAGTGGAAGTTACTATATGTGATCATTAGCTACCATATTCTCGTCTTTCCTAGTGGAAGTTACTATATGTGATCATTAGCTACCATATTCTCGTCTTTCCTAGTGGAAGTTACTATATGTGATCATTAGCTACCATATTCTCGTCTTTCTTTTCCATATGTGGCAGTTAGCTTAAGGGGGGGTCACCTGTTTTTGTTCTGTCCTTTTCTATCTTTCTCTGGCTTGTATCCATTTGACCCCATTCAGCCTACTGGTTTAAGACGTTTATCCCCATCCAGGTGTCAATTTTTTACTGGTGAGCGGTAGTGAGCCATCATATTTTTTATTTTTTATTGACAGCAGGGTAAATTTGTACATTTTTCGATAGAAAAATGTCTCCGGCGAAGCCGGATTTCTTCATAATTATAACGCTGGCTCGCTATCGCTCGCCAGGAAGAAATCGACACCTAGAAGGGGATAAACGTCTTAAAATAGTTGGCTGAATGGGGCCAAATGGATACAAGCCAGAGAAAGATAGAAAAGGACAGAAATAACCAAAAGCAGGTGACCCCCCTTAATGTTAATTCACTACCATATTAAAGAACGGCATAAACGCATAACATAAATTAAGTTGGACATTTACTGGAATTCGTATATGGCTCGACTATTGTTTCCTCAGGATTTTTGGAATATATATTTCTCATATTTATAGATATGTTCCCACACCATTCTTCCTAGTACAATGACCCATACCCACACTTAGCCAGGTAAACAATTAGCCCATACCTTCATAATTACACACACACAACCATACACACACACACACACACACATGCAAAAGCCACCAACACTGATACCCCCCCCCCCACATACTGTACAGTACACACACACACAAATACACAGACACACACATACCTACACATACAAAACAAAAAAAAACACACACAGACAGACACACACACACACACATACACACACAGGCCCCCAACACACACTTGGCTAACACAAAGCCCATACAACACAAAAAACACGCCCTTCCCATACCATTTTTTTCCATTTGTTTTTTTACTTCACCAGCACCAATAAAAAACTGGAATCAATGGCCCCTTTATAATTGACCCCAAACTTTCTCATAAAAAAGTTAGGTTTTTATGTGGTAAACCGTGATTCACAACTATTATCTTTTGACCGAGTTGGCCAACGTGTTGGTTGAACAAACAGTAATGTATTAATAGAAATCTCCTAGACTTGTCTTTAGTTACGACACCCAAAATACATTACAATACAACACATTTATCATGTACTCTAGTAATATTGAACAAACTTTATCATCAGTAGTTCTTATTACGTAAAGCAACATATAATTAAAAAAAAGGAAGTCATCTAAACCTAAATGTAATTATTCCATTGACTAAGCTGCATCATAATTTGGACTATATCTTCGCTTGAAACATAACGCCCTCCTATCTTCATAAACACTCACGAGTAGCAAGGGTTTGTGTAATGGATATAGCAGGGTTGTGTATCATCTTGTTTATGGTGTGTGTGTGTGTGTGTGTGTGTGTGTGTGTGTGTGTGTGTGTGTGTGTGTGTGTGTGTGTGTGTGTGTGTGTGTGTGTGTGTGTGTGTGTGTGTGTGTGTGTGTGTGTGTGTGTGGTGTGGTGTGTGTGTGTGTGTGTGTGTGTGTGTGTGTGTGTGTGTGTGTGTGTGTGTGTGTGTGTGTGTGTGTGTGTGTGTGTAATCGGCACAAAACAAATACAAAGTACCTACCTAATTTTTGTGGGAGGAAAAAAAAGCGGTAGAAAAAAAACGAGTAATCACAATAGGGGAGAGAGAGAGAGAGAGAGAGAGAGAGAGAGAGAGAGAGAGAGAGAGAGAGAGAGAGAGAGAGAGAGAGAGAGAGAGAGAGAGAGAGAGAGAGATTCACGCATCATTATTACACACAAATTTCAACAACAACGTAATCACACACACACACACACACAATATGAGTCTCAATCATTATCAACACCAAATGATGAAATTAATTGGACAGGTGTGGCAGTACAGATGCTTTAGGCCTATACCGTACTGTGATGAATATGAGGTTCGTCCCTCCTCCTCTGCCCCCCCCCCCCCCTCTCTCTCTCTCTCTCTCTTTCACACACACACACACATAATCAACGATCATATAATGATACTAATTGGTCAGATGTTACAGTAGAGGGCCTTCGAGCCATTTCGGTGTAGCTAGCAGCGCGGCGAAGTCAAGGTGTATTCCGAAAGTAGATGATGCAAGCCTTTAGTCTATTCGCTGTAAGTAGGAGAGAAATCATGACTTCTAACCTGAGCTGTAATTAAAATACGGCTAGAGTAATCGAGCTAATAGTTCTACCATTTTGGAAGAGTCAGTCAAGGAATAGATCTGGAAGTTTACAGCCAATTTGCTCTAGCCCTTTTTGTGTTACAGAGGATAGTTGTCATGATTTATCACCTACTTACAGTTAATAGACTATAGTACTGTGCTTCCCTCTGATAGCTTGGGGTATGATGATGGTATGATAATGATATATGCTCTCACTCACTCACTTTCTCTCTCTGTCTCTCAAACACAGGCCAGCATCATATACCTGACCTGTCATTCATTATCAACTATATATTTAAACTAATTGACCAGGTGTTTCAGTACATATGCTTTAGGCCTATACCCTACTGCCATTCCTGTGACACACATGTGGCTCGTGGTAACTTGTTTTATCTCCTTGTATTTTATTTCGTTCTACATTTGCTCCGTTTCATCCCCTCCACATTATGCAGGTACATTAACACGCACGTTCATTAATAAACATTAAATAATTAAGATAGATAGTAATATGTTACTTACTTACTTTTCAACTCTATATAAATAGATCACGGGAATCAACACTTACCAGCCATTTCCAAAGCCTCGCCAACCTTTCCACTTTCAGTTCAACGTACCTAGAAAAGGAAACAAAAGTTAGCATTTACAAGCATCGAAATAAATAGATTGTAACCTACTCTATACAACCAGGATATGAGGGTATAGAACACTGTGTTTGTGTGTGTGTGTGTGTGTGTGTGTGTGTGTGTGTGTGTGTGTGTGTGTGTGTGTGTGTGTGTGTGTGTGTGTGTGTGGTGTGTGGGTGTGTATGCATGTGTGTGGTGAACATAGGTAGGTAGGTGTGTGTATGTATGGGTATGTGTGTGTGTGTGTGTGTGTGTGTGTGTGTGTGTGTGTGTGTGTGTGTGTGTGTGTGTGTGTGTGTGTGTGTGTGTGTGTGTGTGTGTGTATATGTATGTGTGTATGTATGTGTGTGTGTGTGTGTGTGTATGTATGTGTATGTGTGTGTGTGTGTGTGTGTGTGTGTGTGTGAAGGAGGGGGGTTAGGTCATTTATCTTGTAAAGATAAACGAGTGTTGTCTGTTTAGCATGTGATGAAGTGTTTATGTGGTGTGGGGAAGAGAAGAAAGTAAAGGAGGTGGAGAAAGAATAGTAATAGGAGGAAAACTAGAAGGGGAGAGAGGGGGAAGAGAAAGGAAAATAATCATAATACTAATAATAATAATAGAAGGAGGAAGAGACATAACTATGTTGGGAAAGAATATATGATGATGAGCAAAGTGTAAACGATGTGAAAGAGGAAACAAGAGGACTCAAAGGAAGGCTAGATGGAGCCGGGAAGGAAAGAAGGAAGGGGAAGATAGGAGAGGAGGAGGACGAGGAGGAAACGGAGGAGGGGAGATAGAAAGAAAGAGGAGGAAGGGATAGGGGAAGGCAGGAGAAGATAAAGGAGGAGGACGAGGAAGAAATGGAGGAGAGAAGATAGAAAGGAGGACGAGGAAGGAATTAAGGAAAGTGAGATGTGAAAAAGAAAAGGACTAGGAGGAAAACGAAGCATGAATGGAGGAGGGAGTGGAAGGAAGGGAGGAATATGAGGAGGACGAGAAAGGGATGGAGGAGGGATGGGAGGAGAGGGGGAGATGGTACAGGAGAACGACGAGAAAGGGAAGGAGGAGACGACAGACAGAATAAAAAGTATGATAGACAGAGTAAACAGCTGTGAACAAGGGCTAACAGGTGTAGAAGGACCAAAGAGAAATGTGTGGCAACAGCTGTATACTGTACTGTTGGGAGCCGGAAGTAAGGCACACTTGTCTTTTGTAAATGACCTTATTCGCTTTGTGAAGTGTGTGTGTGTGTGTGTGTATGTGCATGTATGGTTAGTAGGGTGGTGGGGGATAGAGTGTGAGTGTGTGTGTGTTTTTTTTGTTTTTTTTTTTTGCTTTGTTTTTCTATATTCCATCTACTCCCTCTCGGGCATAGGCTGAGAGCCTGTACATTCAACCGTTATTGAACGGTAAAGCCTGTGACGTCTAGTTCCAGTCTAGGGGGTGAGACAGGTGAAGCACTTTAAGCTGCTACCAGCCCCTGCCATCTTGCATTGGCCTTAGTTGCTCACTTACGTCTCGAAGCAGCCCCATCTCTGAAGCTACCTCGCTCCAGTGCTTCACTGTCTCACTTCCTAGACTCGGACCCTCACTCTCAGAACGCCACCTATTGAGCAATGAACTCACTAGGCATTGCTCCCCTATAGCATATTTTTTTAATATGGGAATATTCATACAGTGCTATTTAATCAGGGAACAATGTGTGTGTGTGTGTGTGTGTGTGTGTGTGTGTGTGTGTGTGTGTGTGTGTGTGTGTGTGTGTGAGAGGGAGAACGTGAAGGGGGGCGGCAGTGTGCCTGTGCGTAAAAACACATACATACTGTATAATATGAAATTGTATTCAATACAAATATCACTGGATCACTGCAAATTTCACCACCACTAGCAAACAATTAAAACAAAATGTCTAACACCACATCATAGGAAAAACAAAACAATGACAGCACAGTAAAACCATAACAATTACAAAACTGCATGGTGATCATTAGCTTCAGTATCATCGTCGACAGCACCGTCAACAAGACAATTGTATACTCACCATAAAACATCAACAATACTGATCACAAAACTATGATTATAAATGTCACTACGACGTTATTGGTGGGGATTTGTTATAGTGGTGGTGGTTTACTTATTTTATATATTATATTATTATATATCATATTAAGTTCGTTGACATGAAAGTGCTTCTGCATTTAATATGCATCAGCACTTCCATTTCAACGAACGCTACCACCAAAGTATATACTGTAACTATAGTATATAAAGTATATATACCACCACCACTATAACAAATCCACCACCACCATCCCCACACCCACCACCAACAGTAATACCACCATGAACAACAATAACACCACCACCACCAACAAGACTCAACAGCTGGCGAGGTTACTACCAAAGACCAAACAAAAACACGACACGGGGAAAAAAAAAGTTACCAAGGGCCTTCGTCTCTACTTGGGTATATAGAAGGATGAAAAGATAGTCTGTAGATAGATTGATAGGTATATAGGCCGATAGATAACTAGATACATAGATTATATTAGATATATACATACATATAAAGTTACGGTCCTTATTCGGGTATATACAAGATTGAAAAGATAGTCCGTAGATATAGATAGATTAGATAAATAAATAGATAGATAGATAGATAGATAGATAGATACGGTGCATATAAAACAAATACCCTGTGCCTTTCTCTTTACTCGAGTATATACAAGGTTGAAGAGATAGTCTTTGGCTATAGATGGTTAGATACCGGTGCATAATTATATATATATATGGTAATATATTTACATACCGGCATATGAATATATAAATGGGTAGATAAATATATATAACAAGTATATGAATAAATGGAAGGGGTGGTATAGATAGGCCCATATATAAAGTGAAACTTGGGGTGGCATAGGCCTAGGCCTATATATAAAGTGAAATTTGAATAGATGGAAGGATAGAAAGATGACCTAGGCTATATAAATCATTCGTTCGATACGGGTAATTATATATTAAAAATAACACACACACACACAGACAGACACACACACAGACAGACACAGACACACACACACAAACACACACACACAGAAACAAACAAACATGATAGCTGGACAGTGTAAAGAAGAATGCAAGGCCGAGGAACACTTTATCAGATCCTTTATCAGATCACTTTATCACCATCAGATTATATGAGGTTTTTAGTTTGGTCTCTAGAATTCCATCAAGCTTAAAATTACACCCCCTAGACCCCCTTTCAAGATAAATGTTTACATTTTTCGGTAGAAAAATTTCCCGGCCAAAGGCCGGTTACTCTTAAATTACAGGCTCGCTATCGCTCGCCAGGATAAAATCGACACCTAAATGGCACGAAAGGTCTTAAAATTGACAGAAATGGGTTGAAGGTTCTTACAATCGTCAAAATAATGGAGAGAACGTCTTAAAATTAGAAAAGCAATGGGGCTAAACATGAGGGAGAAAGGGGTAAAGAAAAAAATCCCTCAAGTGGAAATCTCTCCTTAACTCCTAGGTTCACGGTGGTAAATGCTGGACCAGGGGATTAGTCCAAAACATGTGCACACTGGCGTACTGAACATATAAGCAATACTTTGAGGTACCGGTACTCTTATAATACACCTTTGTTCATCTCAACCAGTAGACCATTTCAACCAGTAACCCAGACCAACCAAACCAGTGCCAAAATATAGTACTAACCTAACCTAACCGTATTGGTTGATTTGGTACTGGTTGAGAGCTACTGGTTGAGTTGACCGGTCACCCATGAAGTTCATGTGTATCTTTCCTAAAATTAAGTGAAAACAAACAAGGATGCACATTTCTGGTATAATCCTGTGTAGCGGTCAACTGTGTATATATATCTCAATAATTTGGTAATGTAACAATGTATTTTGACATTTTACATTCATAAATAGTACACTAATATACTAGGTTAGGTTAGGTTAGGTTAGGTTTTGGTTAGGTTAAAGTAGGCATCTGAAATAATGGTAGCCAGGTACAGTTGGTCAAAGTTCCAGCTGACCCACCTTCGCTCTGGGGCTCGCAGAATTATCTGGCAATACTGGTGTAGGAAGGAGGTGTGTCTTACAAAGATTGGGATTGGTAGATCTGGTTTCGGCTATATCATAGTTAGAACATATACCGGTACTAAACAAGGGAAAGTAAGCCTATCTCAAATAAAAATGCATACATCGCTATGTATGATCCCAAACATTCACCCAAAGTTCGTAGATTTGCTTAAATATTCAAGTTATTATATCCACTGATTGGCAACGCATATAAAACCTGCTGGCTGCCACAACATACTTTACTCGATTTTATAAGAATACATATTTCTGTTTTATTGGCGGCTGCTTAATGAAGGAGTATTTAGTCTTCAGAACGTGAACATTACATAGTCTAATTTACAGTAATATAAAGGACAGACACAGGTAACACATTAATGGCAAGTGGTATCCCTGCACCACTACACCAGTATTGCCAGCTAATTCTGCGAGCCCCAGAGCGAGGGTGGGTCAGCTGGAACTTTGACCAACTGTACATAGGAACTTACCAAATTGTTTACTTGTAAATGATCTGGATGAGGTTCTGCTTTACTGAGGCAAGGAGTCTACTGTCAAGGCACACATGGGTAGGACTGACAAGAAACAAGGCAAAACAATAGTAATACAATAATGACAATGTTGATGATAGTAACAATACGGTAATACAATAATAATAATAATAATAATAATAATAATAATAATATAATAATAAAACAATACTACTAATAATAATAGCTCACCGCCCTTCGATATTTTGTATTAGGTTTATTCCTCTAGATAGGTTGCCGACCTTTACCTTACCTTTGGATACCTTTGGATGTGTTCGCCGCTCCTCTAGCGGCACCAAGGAGCGCGACGCCCCTCGTTATGGGTGGTGATTTGGTGCAGTAGACTGTTTGAAGCGACAGCTCGCTCCCTTGCGAGGATGGGCTCGTCTGGCACTTTTTGCAGTTCGACATCTAGGGCTCTCTTGAAGTTGTCTAACGAGATGTCCCTCATGTCTCTTACTCGCCGTGGGAGTTTGTTTGAAGAGACGTGGGCCTCTGTGTGATAACCAGCCTCTCGCAGAGAGCCCATAGCACCCCTGTTATTCATCCGGGGGTTTTTGCATATCCAGCCTCTCCTATCACTGAATTTCATGACTATCGGAGTATGTAGGTTTGGTACTAAACCCTCTGCGATTTTCCACGTGTATATTATTAGGTAACGTTCTCTTCTACGTTCCAGTGAGTACAGATTCAGTGCTCTTAAACGCTCCCAATAGTGTAGATGTTTTATCGAACTTATATGCGAAGTGAAATTTCTTTGTACACTCTCTACGTCATTTATTTCACCTGCTTTGTATGGGGATGTTAATAATGTATTGTAGTGCTTGTTTTTTGGTCTATATATTTATCTATTAATTATTTTTTTAGTTGCCGAAAAAAAACAAAAACAGGAAAAAAACAAAAAAAAGAACACAGACCTCCACCAAGCTTATAAAAACACCCCCTAAGCCCCCTTTCAAGATACATTTGTACATTTTTGGTAGAAACATTTCCCGGCCGAAGGCCGATTTCTTCTAAAATTCGGCTACAGGCTCGCTATCGCTGTCCAGGAAAAAATCGACACCTAAATGGCACGAAAGGTCTTAATATTGACAAATAAAATCAGCGAAAGGTCTCAAAATTGCCAAACTAATGGAACGAACGTCTTACAATCTCAAAACTAATATGTTAAACATGAGGGAGAAGGAGGTCCAGATAAAGCGACTACCTCCCCCTTAAACACTACCCTTCTAAAGGACGTACCGGTATGTGTGTGTGTGTGTGTGTGTGTGTGTGGGGGGGGGGGGGGGGGGAACCCATTTCCCTCATGTTTAACACTATTAGTTTTTAGATGTTATGACATTCACCCCATTAGTTTGGCGATTTTACGACCTTTGGTGCCATTTATGGGTTGACTTTTGTTCCTGGCGGGCGATAGGAAGCCTGCAGGTTGGGAGGAACCGGCCTTCAGCCAGAAGGGGGATCTTGTGGGGTATTCTTTTAAGCTTGATGGAGGTATAGGGAGGAACCTAAAATAATATTGAATTAATAAACAAATATATCAAAATCTCCCCATAGCGACTCTATATACAGTATATATCATTCTCAGAAAAAGAAAACAAATTCATTGTGACGTTTTGTATCCTTATATTCGTCCTCATCCCCTTCTAATATGATGGTATAATATATATTTTATTACATCAGTACACAATCGAATACAATCATAGGAAGTACCTCTGAAAATCAGAGGGATTAAATCTATCTCAATTAAATATCAGTAATCTCCAAGCTGAATAAAATCATCCAAAGTAACCCAATTATAATGAGGCTAAGAACATTGTGCTGAAATGTTTATATGCCTTCGTGTTTCTGTAAGCTCTTATTATGGTGAGGCTGAGGGGCTGCTGAGGTTAAGGGGAGATGGGGCGTTTTTTGGGTCCCCTTTTTCCCTCGTGTTAAGCCCCATTTGTTTTGACATTATAAGACGTTCGGCCCATTAGTTTGGCGATTTTAACACCTTTCGCCCCATTTCGTTGTCAATTTTAATACCTTTCGTGCCATTTAGGTGTCGATTATTTCCTGGCGAGCGATATCGAGCCTGAAATTTTAAGAGGATTCGGCCTTCGGCCGGGACATTTTTCTACCGAAAATTGTACAAATTAATCTTGAAGAGGGGTCTAGGGGGTGTCTCTCTAAGCTTGATGGAGGTCTAGCGAGAACAACAAGAAATAAAGGAATATATGAATTAAAAGACCAAAAAAAACAAAAGTCTGTCTCCCCTCAAGCAGTAAACACATAGACAATTGGTTTCATTGTTTTAAGGGGGTAGGGTTTATTCTAAGTTTATATATATATATATATATATATATATATATATATATATATATATATATATATATATATATATATATATATATATATATATATATATATATATATATATACATCCGGTATATATATATATATATATATATACCGGTATATATATATTATATAATTATATAAAGAAAAAAAAAGGAAAAGTTTGGATTGGGCCTGAGTATATAGAATATAAATATAATATATTATTGTTTTAGTTTCCTCCCAAGACCTCCATCAAGTTAAATTATAATACCCCCAAGACCCTCTTTCTAACATTCGCTAAACTAATGGGGCGAATGTCATAAAATCTCAAAACTAATGGGGCTGAAACATGAGGGAGAAGGAATTCCAGAAAAAAAAAGCTCCCCTTAGGCAGTAAACACACAGACTATTAGTGTCATTGTTTTAACGATTGCAACATTTTAAAGCAACACTAAGGCAATGAAAGCTCGCATTTTGTTATCTATCTATCTATATATTCAGGTCCAATCCACACTTTTTTTTTTTTTTTTTTTTTTTTTGGCCGACTCAAGACAGAGCAAGGATAGGGACAACACAAAACACAACAGAAAACAATGAACACACAAAAACAAAATACAAATTCACATACATCTAGGACTCTAGGTCATGTTTTATAATGTATTATTTCAGGGAAAAGGAAATTAATTGCTATACTAAACAAAGTACAAATATCATTGTTATTTGTAACTGTTTTTAATTAAATCCTACTGATATTCTTATTTAACCGTTTTCCTGTTCGTTGTAATAGCTTCGGGTTAAATGCAGGTGATATTAAATATTTTATTATCATTTGAAATTTGAGATAATTTAAATAGGCGCCTTTATCATACCGTTTGCTTATATATATATATATATATATATATATATATATATATATATATATATATATATATATATATACTACGTTACTGGTATATTACTATGGTTAAAAAATCATAAAATGTTATCTAAACTTATAGCTAGTTTAGAGCTTATCTATCACGAGTCAAAAGTATTATACAGTACATTACCTGAACTCATAACTAGCCCAGAATCTAGCTTATCACAAGTCAGAGCTATAATACCTTCCTTGACCTTACAGCTATATAAAACCCTAACCTATAACGAGTTTGAGCTATTATACTTTACTTAAGGGGAGACTGACCGTTTGTTTGGTCTATTAATTCATTTATTCATATATTTTTTTAGTTTCCTCCCTAGACCTCCATCAAGCTCAGAAAAACACCCCCTAGACCCCCTTCAAGATAAATGTGTACATTCTTTGGTAGAAAAATTTCCCGGCCGAAGGCCTGTTCCTCTTAAAATTGCAGGCTCGCTATCATTCGCCAGGAAATAATCGACACCTAAATGGCACGAAAGGTCTTAAAATTGACAACGAAAGTGGGCGAAAGGTGTTAAAATCGCCAAACTAATGGGCCGAACGTCTTATAATCTCAAAACTAGTGGGGCTAAACATTAGGGATGTTTAGGGGGGGTCCTAGAAGGGGGTCCAGAAAAACGGTCTGCCTCCCCTTAAGCTTATAGCTAGATCAAAAACCTATAACCCATGATGTGTCCGAGCTATTATACCATAGTTGAGCTTACAGGCAGCCCAGAACCTAACCTATCACAAGTTATCACTAGTTTCTGTTTACTTGAACGCATAGCAAGCCCATAACCTAACTTGTGACGAATCAGGGGTATTATAGCTTACCTGAGATTATAGCTAATCCAGAACCTAACCTCTCACTAGTTAGAACCAATGCTTATATAATGTGGTCGTATAGCTTACCCAGCCTATCAGGAGTTTGCTCTCATATAAGCATTAGGTTGATATCCAGTATTCATTAAATGGATATTAATTGTGGTTATGTGCTGAACCTTAGCTGTCTTGATGGTGTACCGGTTAGAGTGTTCAAGTTCGGTATGTGGTATCCCAGGTTTGAATCCCGGGAGAATCACATGCTTTCATTAATTTCATTTGAGGATATTTGGTGTTGGGATTGAAATGTATTAATTAGGATTATTTCTATAGGGGTTCAGGAACAAGTTCGTTGCGAGGTCAGTCCTTTGATATTTGCGCTCCATAATATCTTCTTTCCTCTCACATAAGCATTACGCTATTCATAGTGCAGTTGGGTTACATGATTACATGGATACCCAGTATTACATGGATACCCAGTATTACATGGATACCCAGTATTACATGGATACCCAGTATTACATGGATACCCAGTATTACATGGATACCCAGTATTACATGGATACCCAGTATTACATGGATACCCAGTATTACATGGATACCCAGTATTACATGGATACCCAGTATTACATGGATACCCAGTATTACATGGATACCCAGTATTACATGGATACCCAGTATTACATGGAGTACCCAGTATTACATGGATACCCAGTATTACATGGATACCCAGTATTACATGGATACCCAGTATTACATGGATACCCAGTATTACATGGATACCCAGTATTACATGGATACCCAGTATTACATGGATACCCAGTATTACATGGATACCCAGTATTACATGGATACCCAGTATTACATGGATACCCAGTATTACATGGATACCCAGTATTACATGGATACCCAGTATTACATGGATACCCAGTATTACATGGATACCCAGTATTACATGGATACCCAGTATTACATGGATACCCAGTATTACATGGATACCCAGTATTACATGGATACCCAGTATTACATGGATACCCAGTATTACATGGATACCCAGTATTACATGGATACCCAGTATTACATGGATACCCAGTATTACATGGATACCCAGTATTACATGGATACCCAGTATTACATGGATACCCAGTATTACATGGATACCCAGTATTACATGGATACCCAGTATTACATGGATACCCAGTATTACATGGATACCCAGTATTACATGGGTACCCCAGTATTACATGGATACCCAGTATTACATGGATACCCAGTATTACATGGATACCCAGTATTACATGATACCCAGTATTACACTGGATACCCAGTATTACATGGATACCCAGTATTACATGGATACCCAGTATTACATGGATACCCAGTATTACATGGATACCCAGTATTACATGGATACCCAGTATTACATGGATACCCAGTATTACATGGATACCCAGTATTCGATACATTAATATTAATCGTGGTTATGGAATAAACGTTTTAATGTCTTGAAGGTGTAATGGTTAGAGTGACTAAGTTCTGAATGTGGTATCCCAGGTTTGAATCCCGGGAGGATCACATGTTTTCATTAACTTTATTTAAGGGTGTCGGGAGCGAAATTAATGAATTAAGATTATTACCGGTATACTGCACACCTGTAGTCAATAGTTCACCGTAAAAATGTATGCCCAAATGCATGCAATGTAAAGAAGGGTCCATAGAGTTTTTTTTGCTGGACCCCTTCTGGCTCGTTTTTAGCACCATTAGCATGTTTCACATGCTCGCACCCAGTCAGGGGGACATCCTGACGAGGTATACAGACTAAACACACATAACAAAGCCACTCCAACAGCTTCCTCTCTCTCCAACACCCCTTCTCCCTTCTCAACACTCTTCTCTGAGCTAGTGCCGATACAAATGGATAGTCCTGTATAGAATCGTAAGATTCAGAGTCGTAAAGATTCCAGGACGAGCTCAATAGAAAATGAAATGAATGAATGATGAGTTTTGATAATATACAGTATGATGCTCACCCCATTAATTTGGGAATATTAAGATCTCTCATTAATTTTTTTGTTTTAATTTTATGACCTTTCATACCACTTACGTGTCGATTTTATTTTTCTGGCGAACGATAGGAAACCTGCAATTTAGGAAGAGCCGGCCTTCGGCTGGAACATTTTTCTATCAGAAAATGTACACATTTATCTCGGAGGGGTCTTGGGGGTATTAATTAAAGCTTGATGGAGATGTAGAGAAACCATTTCTTATTACCAACACATCAAATAAGAAACACATTCTTTATTTTCAAAGCACATTAGGTTACTCACATACACATACACACATGGAGAAACACTAGCACACACGCACGCTCACAAACACAAACGCACACACAGATTTTCACGCACACTAGCTCGAGCCGACATACAGTAAATTCATTTATTTTTATGCGAACCTTTTTAAAATCAAGTGCGATTAGAAGGCAATATAAAAGTAATATCTTTATGACATTTCTCTTTAATTATGAATGTGCAAATTATAAATGCAACTTTTCGACATTGGCAGGTTCGGAATGTGTAATTTTCCTAAGTAGTTTATGCTTTAGATAATTTTAACCCTTTGAGTACCAGTGACGTGTGTTAGATTTTATTCTAGCTATATTTAGACGATATTGTGCAGCTTAGGAAGGATCTGTGATAGTTAAAAGGGTTGGTGGAGATATTTTGAAGTCTTGTTATTGCTAGAGGTCCTTCCTAAGCTGAATAAAATCGTCTAATAGTTGCCAGAGTGTGATGAAAAGGACGTCCCTGGTACTGAACGGGTTAACTATCGCTTATTTCCCTCTGATTATAGGTTGGCCAGAAATCTCAACTCCAACCCTCTATAACTCGAAATGGCTAGAGTAACCGAGCTATTATTTCTACCATTTAGGAAGAGTCAGCCGGGAAGTAGGTGTGTTAATGTACAGCCCATATTTTGCTCTAGCCCTTTTTGAATTACAGAGGTTAGGGATCACAATGTCTGGCCTACTAATAATGACTGGACTGTAGTTGTTTGTGATGTTTTATTCTGGCTAACTCTAGACAACTTTATAACTAACTCTTTGATTTCCACTGATCTGTCTGAATAATAATACAATTTTCTAATGATAGCCATGATAAATTATGATGTGTCATGGTGCTTTAATAACTTAAGATACCCTCGTATAATTATAACAATGATAATAATGAAGTAAGTTATAATATAAATATATATTTTGGCCCTGTCACTCTTTCAAATCTGGGTGAGCACTCGCTGCAGGCAGTTATGCCTTTTGTTTCCCTCATTCACATAGAAAACAAATTTATATATATATATATATGCAATATATATATATATATATATACATGACCTCGGCACGCCCTTCCACAGCGAGGCCCCCCATGATGCCCCCAGGAATGCCCCCTCCACACACGCAGATGAACGATGCAGAGGCCCCGCCCACTCCTGCGTCCGGCCAGCCTACCAGAGCTAGTCTTAGGTTAGCCAACCAGCGTGCAGCTAGCACACAATAATCCCTTTCTTGATCTTGTATCGCCTATATAAACTCGACTTATCACCTTCTAACTTCACTTCTCCTTGATAATGATGGCTGCGCCCATTGAAACGTCGGAACCATTTGCAAACCTCCTTTACCAACTTCCTGAAAATACCAGAAAAACTATACGAAAAATTGAGAGTATCATTAAAAACTCATAATGCAAAACTGTGCCTATTATTTTAATCTCACCTGCCTGAAAGAAAATATATATATATATATATATATATATATATATATATATATATATATATATATATAGAGAGAGAGAGAGAGAGAGAGAGGTAATTATCCTTAATGTTTTTAGTCAGGTATCAGCAATAGCAAAAACAAATTTAAAGCCTTAATAATTATGTCGCTAATTCGGATAATACTATACTTAGCTTTAGGTGATTTTATGCAGTCTAGGAAGGACCTCCAAGAAATAAGAAGGGTCAAAACTTATATAATTAACCCTCTACCTGTTACAGCATCTTCAAAAGCCCAATTATACAGTATTAACCCCTTCTGTACCAGCGACGTCTTTTTCATTTTAGTCTAGTTGTATTCAGACGATGTTGTGCAGTTTAAGGAGAGGTATTTAGTTTGTTCCCTAGACCTCCATCAAGCTTAAAATTACACCCCCTTGAGTCCCTTTCAAGATAAATTTGTACATTTTTCGGTAGAAAAATGTCCCGGTCAAAGGCCGGTTCCTCTTAAATTACAGGCTCGCTATCGCTCGCCAGGATAAAATCGACACCTGAATTGCACGAAAGGTCTTAATATGGGGTGAAAGTTCTTTAAATCGCTAAACTAATGGGGCAAACGTTTTATAATATCAAAAGCAATGGGGCTAAACATGAGGGAGAAAGGGGTCAAGAAAAAAATCCTCAAGTGGAGATCTCCCCTTAAGAAGAACCTGTGTTAGTGGAAGGGATTACGTGCGATAGTTCGAAGCCTGTTTATGGCTGGAGGACCTTTTTTAGCTGAACAAAATCGTCTAATAGTAGCCAGAATCAAGTTAATAGGACGAGCATTGGTATCGAATTGGTTTAAGGTATATTTTTTTAGTTTGCCCCCTAGACCTCCATCAAGCTTAAAAATTACCTCCAAGACCCCCCCGTTGAGATTAACGTGTACGTTTATTTTGTATTATTTTATAATGCCTGTCTAATCTGAATAAAATCGTCTATTAATAGCCAGAATGACAGAATTAAAGACGCCCCCGTATTTTCAAAGGGTTAGGTTAAATATATATATATATATATATATAGTATATGTAAATCAGTCATGAAATCAAAGATACGTTCACACCCATTGGACAAAATTGAGTAAATCATATTCTGTGGATGTTTGATCATAATAATACAAGGGAAAAAGAGTAATTTGTTCATTTATGCGAGCCCGAATGAACCTTTGTATTTGCTTTATGGTAATTCTTATTGATAATGATACGCTTAAATGAACTTAAAAGAGGTCGGTGAGTGTGCTGTTTGGAGAGAGAGAGAGAGAGAGAGAGAGAGAGAGAGAGAGAGAGGGGGGGGGGGGGAGAGAGAGAGAGAGATTTTCACCTGTCTTGGGTACCTGCCGTTGACAATAAGAGAAGATTGCTAGGTGTTGCTAATTATTTTCACCTGGTGTTAATTACTGAAACACTGGCATATAATTACAAGATCGTAAAAGAAAATAGATTAAAATAAACTATGTACTTGTATGTAAACAGAGAGAGAGAGAGATAGAGAGAGAGAGAGAGAGAGAGAGAGAGAGAGAGAGAGAGAGATAGAGAGGAAGGAAAAAGGATGGGAAGAAAGGAAGGAGAAGGATGGAAGGAAGGAAGATGGGAAGGAGGAAGGATGGAAGGGAAGGAAGGAAGAAGAGTGGAATGAAGAAGGATGGGAAGGAAGGAAAGAAGGAAGAAAGGTGGAAGGAAGGATGATGGATGGGAAAGAAGAAGGATGGAAGGAAGGAAGATGGGGAGGAGGAGGGATGGAAGGAAGAAAGATAGGAAGGAAGAAGGATGGAAGGAAGAAGTGCTTAGACGTTGGTATATTTTGGTCACAGATCATACTAAATTATATATAGCATATCATTATTATGGATGAATAAAGTAACACTAGTATTTATTTATTTATTTTTTCTAGTTTTCACTATTTTTTTTTTTTTTTTTATCACGGCAAGTTAGTCAATTAGTATATGAATAATCAACTTTACCATAAAATATCAATGTATATGTTTCATTATAATTATATTGAATTAATGAGGAACTTTAAGGAGGGATGGTTTGGTTTTTCTGGACCCCCTTTTCTATCATGTTTAGCTACATTAGTTTTGACATTTTAAAACGCTCTGTCCATTAATTTGGCGATTTTAAGACCTTTCGCCCCATTTCTTTGTCAATATTTAGACCTTGCGTGCCATTTAGGTGTTGATTTGACTCGTGCGGCTAGAGGATACACAAGTATACTAAAGGTAAACTAGGAGGAAACATGCGTCAGTAATTGAGTTTACTTTGATTAATCCAAAACATGTTAATAAATCCAATCGTCGAAGTGGGATCATGGTTACACACACACTAATGAATTTTTCGTATGTTAAGCTTGATGGAGGCCTAGGGAAGAAATTAGAATACAAATAAACTTATGAATAAATAAAAAAGAACACCTACCCCTTTAACACTTATGAATATATAAAAAAGAACACCTACCCCCTTGTCAACACGATGAATATATAAAAAAGAACACCTACCCCTTTAACACTTATGAATATATAAAAAAGAACACCTACCCCTTTAACACTTATGAATAAATAAAAAAGAACGCCTACCCGGCGCTGGTGGGTTTAAACACTTATGAATATGAGGATAAAAAAGAACACCTACCCCTTTAACACTTATGAATATATAAAAAAGAACACCTACCTCCCCTTTAACAACTTATGATCAATAATAAAAGAACACCTACCCTACCCCTTTAACACTTAATGAATATATAAAAAATGAACACACTACAACCGCCTTTAACACTTATGAATATATAAAAAAGAACACCTACCCCTTTAACACTTATGAATATATAAAAAAGAACACCTACCCCTTTAACACTTATGAATATATAAAAAAGAACACCTCACTAAACCCCCACTCCCTCCGCTTATGATAATAAAAAGAACTCCTACCCCTTTAACACTTATGAATATATAAAAAAGAACACCTACCCCTTTAACGCACTAATCACTCAATTGTCAATACTTTCACACTGTTTAAGAAAAAACCAACAATCGCTATCACAAAAAAAAATAATCTGCCCCACCTAATTTTTCGCGAACCCCTCTCCCTTTCGGGCAATAATTACTTGTTCCCCCCACCACTTTTTCTATTTATTTTGACGCCCTTCGTGGGAAAAAAAAAAAAGAAAAAAAAACAGATCGAGCTAAAATAATCACGTATCATATTTAGTCTTAATTTATTGTGTTATATTTTATTTACTTATTTATCTATTCATTTTTTTTTTTTTTTTTTTTTTTTGCAGTTTTCCCCTCGCTATTTTTCTTTCCGACGGCGCGCGCTAACTATTCTTACTGTTCGTCCATACGTGAAATTAAATTTTCCAGCCTGCTTCGTAATTTCGCAATCCCCTTCCACCCGCTGTCCCACGAGCGTTATTTCCGA
This sequence comes from Paralithodes platypus, assembly GCA_032716605.1. Taxonomy (NCBI): domain Eukaryota; kingdom Metazoa; phylum Arthropoda; class Malacostraca; order Decapoda; family Lithodidae; genus Paralithodes; species Paralithodes platypus. Next base: position 27,568,117 of record CM064484.1, on the reverse strand, counting down.
CAATTTTGGCAATTATCGTCTGGTAGCTTCAATGTGTAAGTTAAATTTTTTGTTAGTTTAGTTTTTCATAATTCAGCCACTTAACGTACCTTAAATGGAAGACTTGGATTGAGATATCATCGCAAAAGAACCCTGAAAATAGTGGGGGAAAAACAAAACTTG
>CM064484.1:27376145-27567855 GCA_032716605.1 Paralithodes platypus | reverse complement strand
TGGCTTGATTCCGGGCAGAAACATAGGAAGAATGAGAGTCTTGAGTTTTATGGCGTCGGTACAGTTTGAATGCTTCCTCCTTATTGCGGACAGCAGTAGAACAGGCGTGAGTAAACCAAGATTTTTTAGCATTAGTCTGAGAGAAAGAGAATGGAATGTATGCTTCTATGCCCGATAGGATTACCTCGGTAATGCGTTCAGCACTCTCCGAGGGACCTCGGCCACGTAAGCAGAAATCATTCCATGGGAAATCAAAGAAGTACTGCCGGAGAGCCTCCCAGTCGGCAGCGCCAGAGTGCCACAAGTGCCGCCGGCTAGGAGGATCGGGTGGCCGTACTGGAGAGATAGGACAGGTGACAGAGACAAGTTTATGGTCGGAGGAGCCCAAAGGAGAGAAAAGGTCGACAGTATAAGAAGAAGGGTTAGAAGTTAGAAACAAGTCAAGAATGTTGGGCCGATCTCCATGCGATCCGGGATACGGGTGGGTTGCTGAACTAACTGCTCTAGGTCATTTAGGATAGAAAAGACGTAGGCTTGTTCACCAGGTGGATCAGTAGTGTGAGAGGAGAGCCATTAGCGGTGGTGAACGTTGAAATCTCCTAAGATGGAGATTTCTGAGAAAGGAGAAATGGATAGAATGTGTTCCACTGTAGAGTTTAGATAGTCAAAGAATTTGGGAAAGTTGGTAGAGTTAGGGGAAAGATAGACAGCACAGAAATATTTAGTAAGAGAATGACAGGAAAGTTTGAGCCATAAAGTTGAGAATTCAGAAGAGTCGAAATCGGGAACACGAGAGCAAGCGAGTTTGTTGTGCACATATGCACAACATCCGCCTTTGGTTTTGAAACTAGGATAGAGAAAGTAGGAGGATACAGAGAAGGGGCTGCTGGATGTTGCTACAGACACCTGAGTTTCGGTGAGGAAGAGAAGATCAGGTTTGTAGGAGGAGAGATGGTGCTCAACAGAGTGAAAGTTAGAGGAAAGTCCTCTAACCTATCCATGCATTTTATATGAAATACGAATACAAATTTATAACTCGCCTGAACTTTGTTAACCCGGGAGCTGCGGGGAGACTCTTAAGAGTTCCCCCGGCGCACTGCGGGGAGACTCTTAAGAGTCAGAGAAAATAAAAATCAACTTTTGACATCGAAAAAAAAAAAAAAATTTATATTTTATTTTTTTTATTTTTTTATTTTTTTTTTGGCCCCTGGGCCATGCAAAATCTCAGTCCTCTACCTCCCCTCCTTCCCCACTTTCCTCCTCTCCTTCAGTTATCACCTATTTTCCCTGTTATTCCCTTATTCTGAGGTATATTTTCGTGCTAACATTAGAAATCCGATTGGAGGGTGTGGTCATCACTGATAGCAAGCGAGTGCAAGAGAGAGAGAGAGAGTATCGATCGACTGTGTCTCAGTGGCCTTGGGGGAAATTGGCGGGAAAGCATATTGCCTCACCCATACATTATACAACTCGCGGGCTATATCTCCGATTTTGACCATCCAAACGCTGTTTTCACTCGTTTTATTGTTGTTTCAGGTTAATACCTTTATAATCAACCCATAATAGGCGCATATGGATAAATATTAATGCTATTAATGGCACAATGAATATTTTAGTGACGGAAACACCTCAAATACGTCAGCACAGGGGGACGTTTCCAATTACCCCCATGCGCACTTCAGAGGTTAAGAACCTTTTAAATATATTTTACGGCTAAGGTATCAATATAATGAAATTAAAGCAAGTGGTTTAAATGCTTCACAAAACACCTAGGCTACTTCATAACCGTGAGATACCATGAGTCGGACATTGGAAGGGAAGGAAGAAAGGTGGGGTGGGGTGGCTAATTGTAGGCTACAGCTGATATAAAACCTCCAAAATATTACCTGCAGTGAAGATATAATCACACATTTGACATTAGGATTACTCATGGTCAAAAGTCTCTAATGGGCAAGACATGAATTCTACAAAATATAAAACCTAATCCCAAGTTACATCTTAAAACACGTCACTATCCGAAACTATCAAGCACACACTAAAAACACACACCCATACCCTCACACTTGTGATAAGTAAAACAAATATATGTGTAAACAAATATTACCAGCACCGCCACCTTGCAAATATAATAATCTAACATTTATAACCTCTCCTATGCTATCTACCATGTTTCCCAAAGTAAAATATTTGATAAATGCATCTAACTTCTAGTAATTTATCCCTTTGAAGCTTATATAACTTTTCAGCCTGGGTCTCAAGCACCATAAACTGCTGCTTTACTAAGTTGGTTAAAATATCATCCTTAAAAGACATCCTGGAAGAAAATATTAAAATACAATACTGTATGTATATTAACTGGAAAAGAAGTAAGAACTATTAAAAATAAATTTACCCATAACTTCAAAAATACATTCTCCAATTTCCATCTTAAGTACAATACTCCGTGATACTCAAAACTTGATTGAAAAGTGTAAACAATAGCTGCAAGTGGGTGGCTCCATTGCTTAGGATCATAGTACTGTACCTGTACTCATATTCTTAATATTACAGTATTTAACGCTTACGCTGCAGGCATATTTCCGCCATATTAGGGCTCATTCAGGCACTCCTGATTGATTAGGCGTCTGAATATAAAACATATCCTTCAAGTGCAAATTCCCAGTTTGCTTTTCATATTAACAAAGCTACCATTAGGGTATGTGACTAACCTTAAAATCACAGACAAGGATAAATGTTTTAAAATCTCAAGTTTGTCTGTATTACCTTAAAAACAGGAAAATAAAGTGTAATACTGTAGTACATAGATGTGGGAAATGAGAATTGTGGAACTAACAAAGCTCTCCATACTGTACATACTGTACAAAGTAACCTGGAGGCATTTCTGCCTTGGCCATCCTTTAGTAGGGGTTTTCTAGATGATGATATTGAAAGAATTTATACTTCGGTGATGCTGGAGAATGAGTGTTAAGATGATAATGAATGGGTCAAAACTGTGATGATGCTGAGAAGAGCTGAGTAGAGATGATAATGATTGTGTCTATATTATAGTAACAATGAAGTGGCATTGGAGAAGGATGAACTAAGAAGATGACGATTATAATAATGAGTGTTTATACTAAGGGTTCTTTAATGATGAAGACAATAATATTAATGACATTGATACTAAACGATTCTATACTGAGGTTACTAATTTATGACAACAATGATGATAACAACAATGATAAAAATTAACTGATCCCCTCTATGCTGTGGTGATACTGGAAAGAGGTAAGCAGTCGCGGTTCTATCCCAGAGCCACGTCGAGAATCATCATCACTATGAACCCCAGCACACACCATCCTGACGCTAGCCGACCGTTGCCCCTACCGGAATAAACAAATTGTAATTACCATATGGTGTAGATGTCATAGTTGGCTTAGTTAGCTGGCAAAGAACAATTACATTAGGACATGAGACTGAAACTGTACCTCTTATGCATCATTCAATCTTTAACTCCTAACGAGCAGACTGTCTTGTTTACATCACCGTAGCGCCTGGCGGGTATATTTACAGATGAGCTTCATTCCATGCATAAGCAAGAGCCAGATCATAATACATTTATATAACCGTGAAAGGATGATAATAGAGCTTTCCAATGACACCTGAATCATCCAATGACTATGGGTTCTCTTGCAACGATCATGCAACCGGAGGCAAAAATACCCTAAACTCAGGTATTTTTGCCGAATTTATCCTTGTTGAGAGCAGTAGGGAGGAGGGGACGAGATACAGTAATCCTCAGTGACGGCCACGTAGCGGTGGCGAGCGGTCCGAGGTCGTCTATCGTCCCCCCAACGCTCGGTTTCTCTCTCATAGCTCATAATGGCCTCAAAATGGCAATTGTCATATGACGGGCACCGCAGGGGTGGCCAATATTCTCTCTCCCGTCATATGACAGGCACCGCGAGTTGAGGGTTAAGTTCATGTATGAATGAATGTACCAGCATTTATACAATTGCAAATAATAAATATATGATACAGTATAGCATAATTTGTCAGCATACAAGATGTACTATTTTTAAAACAAATTTCAGAATCATCTTGTGCCTTTCATTTCAGTACAGTAGTACCTCCAAGTACTGACATTGCTATAAATGAAAACCTCAAAGTATTAACACACCAATTCAGACCGACAGATAACTTTGATTTATGAAAAATATATAAACTTACTCCCAACACACAAATCTCTGTTTATTATAGTGTTTGGTCTCACTCAGACACCTCAAGCCTCGGAGCTGGGCCCTTTGCCTGCCGTGGATCCAGTACAGTCAGAAAGGCACGTATGGCTGCTTGGAATGTAAGAGGAATGAATTCAGAACAAAAGAGAATGGAAGTAGTAAATGTATTTAAGAAAGGAAGATTTGATGTTCTTGGTATATGTGAAACAAAAATTCAAGGAAATGAAGAAGAAGAGTGGAATGGTGTAAAATGTGTAACGGCAGGAGTGGGTGTAAATGAGAGGTAAGGAAGGAGTTGGTCTGCTAATGAATGAGGAATGGAGTAAAGCAATGAATGGGTATGAATATGTGAATTCAAGGAATTCAATACTTGTAAAGTTTAAGTTTGAAAAAGTGAAAGTAGTGGTTGTCATAGCATATGCACCCTTTGACGAATATGACATGGATGTGAAAGACAGATTCCGGAACACATTGAATGAAGTGTTAGATAGAATGCCAGTGAGTTATAAAAATTATTGTTTTGGGTGACATGAATGGAAAAAGAAGAAGATGAATGGAAAAATTAGCATTGGTCCGGAGAATGACATCATGGGTGCTTTTGGTGTACTGTACCTGGTGAAAATGACAATGGAAAAAGGCTGAAGGATATGTGTAATGAAAGAAAGTTGTGCATATATACTTTTTTTATTTTATGTATAAAGGTTAGAGAAGCGAAGAAAAATGCAAATGAAAGAGGTCAAAGGTTGAGAGAGAATTTTGAGGAACGTAAGATGTAAGGAAAGGAAGACAAAAGAGGGAAGAGTCAGTGAAAGATGCAATTGGAGAGTTACTAGTGGAAAGAGTGCAAGTGAGGAACAGATATGCAGAGTATTTTGAATCTTTGCTAAATGTAAGAGATGGAAGGGAGGAAGTGATAGAAGCAGTGGTTGATGGAGATAAGTTACCCAGGCCACCCAGGTGGCAGGGCATGAATGAAAGGATTGGGAAAAATGAGGTGAACGAAGCAGTGAGACAAATGAGAGCGGGAAAAGCAGAAGATATGGATGGTATTGCTGTGGAGTGTATTAAGAAGGGTGGAGATGTGATAATAGATTGGCTGGTGAGACTATTCAATGTGTGCTTTGTTGTATCAATGGTACCATAAGACTGGAGGAGTGCAGGTATTGTGCCGTTGTACAAGGGAAAGGGAGATCGGCAGGAGTGTTCAAGTTATAGAGGTATTACTGTAGTTTATTATCAGTGGTTGGAAAGCTGTATGGCAGGGTGTTGATAGAGAGGATAATAAAGGGTACGGAAGATGCAATAGGAGAAGAGCAGTGTGGTTTTAGGAGGGGAAGAGGGTGGGTGGATCAGATGTTTGCAGTAAGACAGCTATGCAAGATGTATTTAGAGAAGCATAAGGAGATATTTTGGGCTTTAATAGAATTGGAAAAAAGAGTATGATCGTGAGGATCGAGAAGCAATGTGGAAGGTGCTAAGGATTTATGAAATTGGAGGAAATTTGTTAAGAGTAGTCAAGAGTTTTTATGAAGAGAGCAGAGCGTGTGTTAGAGTAGGAAATAACGAGTTGAGTGAATGGTTTGAGGTAAATGTAGGTTTGCGACAGGGTTGCGTAATGTCACCGTGGCTGTTTAATGTATATGGATGGTGTGGTGAGGGAGGTGAAAATGAGAACTATGGGTAGAGGATTGGGTTTAGTAGGAAAGAATGGTTGAGATTGGGAGTTGAATCAGTTGCCGTTTGCTGATAACACAGCGTTGGTGGCGTATTCTGAGGAGAATCTGCAGGGGAGTAGTCAAAGATTTTGGTGTGGTTTCTGGGAGGAGGAAGCTGAGGGTGAACACCAATAAAAGTAAAGTGATGGTGTATAATAGGGTTCCATGTCATCTCAACCAGTAGACCATTTCAACCAGTAGCTCTCAACCAGTGCCACATTAACCCAGACCAGCCAAACTAGTGCCAAAATATAGTACTAACCTAACCTAACCGTATTGGTTGATTTGGCACTGGTTGAGAGCTACTGGTTGAGTTTACCAGTCACCGTATAATAGAGGTGCTCGTAGGGTGAATCTAGAGTGAGGCTGGATTGGGAAATAATGGAACAAGTGGAGTGTTTTAAATATCTAGGAGGAATGATAAGCAGGAGTGAAGGTATGGAAATAGAGGTAAAACAGAGAGTATGGGAAGAAAGGAAAGTTTTCGGAGCAATGGGAAGTACAGTATGTGGAAGGTGAGAAATCTCGGAATGAAAGTTAAAAGTGAAATGTATAAAAGGGTTAGTTGTACCAACAGTGATGTATGGGGCTGAGCATGGGCTCTGAAGGAAAAGGAGAGAAGAAAGCTGGATGTGATGGAGATGAGCTGCTTGAGGAGTATGTGTAGAGTTACTCATTGAGACAGATTGAGGAATGAAGAGATACGTAGGAGAGTGAGGCAGCAAGAACATTTGTCGGCCAGAGTGGACAGAAGGGTGCTAAGCTGGTATGGTCATGTTGAACGAATGGAAGATGAAAGGCTTACAAAGAGAATATGTGAGTAAGATACAAGGGGAGATAGAGGGGCAAGAAGACCCCCATTGAGATGGAGAGACTGTGTAAGACAAGCTTTGGATGATAGAGGAATGACTATAGATCAGGCAAGGGAAGTGGTAATAAACAGGAATGAATGGAGAATGTTTGTGAATAGATGAGTGAACACATGGTCATTTGGGAGAGGTGGTCGGGCGCAAGTTGGACTAGATAATCGTCCATCAGGCGCCTGGCCCGGGGAGCCGGTATATATGAAGGGTGCGCCTGGAAGTGTGGTGGGGGGGCTTGTGGTTTTGGCTTCGCTGCATGTTTGCCTGCTGAGACCGGAACCTCTCCGAGTGTAACCTCTCCGGGGGAATGCTGGAGGGACCTTGGTGACCCTGGTCTCTGGGTCTTCTCCTGGGTGACCTAGATGTGTGTGAATTTGTATATTGTTTTCATGTATTCATTGTTTTCTGTTGTGTTGTCCCTATTTGGGCTGTCTTGAGTCGGTCACTCCCAGAAAAAAAAAAAAAAGGAAAAGTGGGGAATCCGCCTGAGTAAATACTGTACTGTACATACAATACATACATACATACAGTATGTGTATCTGTGGCCAGCTTGGGGTAGTCTGGATTTGGGGGTGATAATGGTCGGGAGGTGGTCAGAACCTAAGGCATTGACCACCCTCCAGGATGTTGTGGGGGTGAGTTCTGGGGAGCAAAAGGTGATATATAGAGATGATGGGAGGAAGAGGGCTTGGTGGGGAATACGTTTTTTTTTTTTTTTTTTTTTTTTTTATATGGAGATGATGGGAGGAAGAGGGCTTGGTGGGGAATACGGGTATTTTTTTTTCCTTCTATGTGAGTGAGGGAGACAAAAGGCAGAACTGCCTGTAGTGAGTGCCTCCCCCATAGTTGAAAGAGTGACAGGGCCAAAATCAAGGGACGTTCGAGCTAAAATGCCTGGACACACAGAGTTTGAAGAAATTTAAGTCATAGGGAGAGGGAAAGACTGATTCTGGGAGTGAGTTCCAGAGCTCAGCTGTTGAATAGAAGAAAGTCTGAGAGTAACGTTTCACTCTTGGGTTGGAGACTAGCACAGAGTAGGGGTGGGATTGTGTTGCAAGACGGGTACCACGTACCCTACGTAGAGGAGGTGGTATACACTGGGAGAGCTCTCAGGAGCACTGATTATTGTAGTAGTGATAGAATAGCGAGAGAGATGCAACATTGCGGCGAAAAGAGAGAGTTTTCAGAGAGTTGGTGAGTGGGCGGGAATTAATGATACGAAAGGCCTTCCTTTCTACTTTGTCTAGGAGTGCGGTGTTGATGGATGTCGTTAAGGATGAAAAGGTTATCTGATTGGCGTTGTAGGACCAGCCCTCTGTCTGTGTAAGGATTATCGACAAACCAGGCCGACGTCTTGGCACTGAAGTCACCACCAAAAATGATGTGTGGTGTGCTTGTGATCTGTTGTAATTGTAGTCTGTAGTCGTTGGGTACTGTAGGGGATGTTTGGAGGGGGGGGGGGGGGGGGGGGGTGTATGTACAGTATTTATGATTGTTATGTTGGATTTATTGCCAGTACTTTTGATGGATTGAATTTCTGTTGTGATATAATGTGGGGGGAGGAGGGATTTGGTATACGCACCGGTGTCTATGAAGTTTAGTGTTTTGTGTACCAAGGTGATGAGTCCACCGCCGCCGCCGTTGGCCCGGTCTTGTCTGATGGTGGTGAAGTTATGAAATGTAGGTGTTTTTTGTGTTGTGCGGAGTTTTGTTTCTTGTAAGATGTCAATGTGTGTGCGGTGCATGTTGGGTGCTGCTGCATGGGGGTGAGGGTGGGGGTGAGGAGGAAGGAGATGGGTGAGGTGGTGATGGGGATGGGGATTGTGGTGCAGGGGATGAGGGTATGGATGGATTAGGTTGGGGTGGGATGTGAGGGGTTGAGGATGTGGATGGTATGGAAAGGATTGATGGGTTGGAAAGGAGAGGTGTGGGGGGGTGTAGGCGAGGGGTTTGACTGGGGACATGAGGAACAGGTCCAGGTGTTTGTGGAGGCAAGTGTTGTGCAGGTAAAATGGGTCCAGTTCCCGCATGAATTGTGTGGTAACTCGAAGTGATAGGTTTTGAGCACGTTGGACATATGTATTTGTGGGTGGGTCCTGGGTTGCATTCGATGTCTCCGACTAGAAGTAGTCTTCGAGAAATGACAGCCGGAGAGTAATTTCTCAGTGTAGAAAAAACAGTGTACAGCAATTTGTGTGTGTGGTTTTTGAGAGTGTGGTACTTGCCCGGGCGACCAAAGCCATTCCCAGGTTCTTGTGCCCCCCCAAGAAGGGGACAGGGTAGGTTGTGGCAGTTTGTGAAAAGGATCTATGTCAGTGAAGTGGAAGGAAGAAGAAGGCATGGAAGGATGAGAAGAAGATGGTATGAAATGGTGTCAGAATGTCTGTCAAAGCGTGAAAAGGGAATGGTTTAAGAAAAATAATTAGCAAATGACAGGTATCGTATAAATACGATAGAATATGACTCTTTTGTGATCTCGTATGTCTCTGTGACGTCACGATCGCTCCTACAGCACGACGTAGGACGAGTAGATCGTATATTATAAGATTGTAAATAAGTTAAGTTATAAAAGGCCTAATATTATTTTGTAATAGTATAGATATCTTATCAATATTTGTATTTTGTACTATTGTTAATGTCTTGTCATGTTGCAAATTTGATTTTAAATAATATTTTGACATTTAACATGTAGTTTCTTTATTCATGCAGAGTTTAATAAAATTTGCCAGAACGTCCCGGACTTCCCAAACTTGACTACTTCCTTTAACGTGACGATAGTGTGTTGTTATATGTGCGATTAGTTTGCTTGGGAAACAGATTAACTTGCTCATGTAGTAATGTACACCCTATGTGGTGGATTGTGTTCTTTTATTTAATAATTTTCATTTTAGTAAGCGTTGTTTCCACATAGCGATTTTGATAATTTAATTTGACTTTATATTGTCCTTGTCCCAATTTTGGTTTGTTTAGTTTGCAAGTTTTACATTTTAATGCTATTAAGCAATATTGCCATGGTCTTATGTAGTATACAGTAAAAGTCCTTTAACCCTCCAGCCCCGGCTATGTATTATATATATATTCCTCGAAACCCGGGTGTTTTGGCCGAAAAACGTCTAGGCTAGGCTACCGTATATTCGTTAATCAGACTGCTTCCCGCATTCCCGCGCATCCCCAAGCGTAGCTGTGTTATTTACCTGTAGAATGGCATTAAGTAGAGCTCTCTAAGTCAACTGGTTGAGCTGTGATGATGATTTAATTGGAGATAACTTTATGGCCAAAACAGACACTTTACACCACTTTTCGATACTTAACAACAACATACAGGCACACACGAACAAGCGACGCTCTCCTTCTTGTGGCCGGAGATGCGGGGCGTCGGTCCAGCCCGCTGTTGTTTACATGCGTCGGACCGACGCCTCGCACACGAAGCTCACAGGCTTTCAACCACTGGGCGTTCAAAGAGCCCTTCCGGGTACCTGTTATATGCTTTTTTATGGGCGTTCAAGAGCCCTTCCGTGGTGAGAGGGTTAATCCGACGACCGATGATTCGAATCTCCCAATAGTCCGAATTTTTCAATTTGAGGCCAAATCCGAATTCACCCGATGGTCCGAATTTCAAGAAGTCCCAAAGTCCCCTTTTTGAGGCATTAGTCCACTCAAATGACACATAATGGAGCACACACATATCATATGTTCATGAATTCACTTTAAAAGTTTACCATTGTCATTGTAGCCTATTACCTACTTCAAAACATTCAGATTAATGGTCAAAGGAAGCTACTGATATAAACATAAACACCACATCGTCTGCTAGAGAGTTTGTTTTGCTCTTGAACGCATCCTTGGGACGCTCCGATGCGCTACTGGCTTGCACCGCATTTTCTGCAAGCGCATTCAGTCTTGAGCTTGAAAACGCACCTTTCTTGAGCTTGAAAACGCACCTTTGGATGTTCCGATATGCTACTATTTATAGTTCAGTGATCGGAGCATCCCAAGGGTGCTTTCAAGACAACAAGACAAGGTTGCTTTCAATACAATATAATATAACAGAGCACGTCACAAAAGGGAAATTACAAGAACCTCTCAGGGAAGTGCCGTTGTTAAGGCATTACTTCCCGAACCACATCTGATCTGATCTTCAAGAGCAAGACAAACTCGCTAGTAGACGGAAGAAGAAGAAGACGATGCGGACATATGGTGTACGTTTATATCAGCAGATTCCTTTGACCATTAATCTGAATGTTTTGAAGTACGGTAGGTAATAGGCTACAATGACAATGGTAAACTTTTGAAGTGATTTCATGAACATATGATATGTGTGTGTGCACCATTGTGTCATTTGGGTGGCCTAATGCCTCAATGTTTTCGTCATACACAGTTTCATAGGGGTAAAGTCCGATAATCCGAAAAATCCACTAATCCGAACGAGGGCCGGTCCGCTGCCCTTCGGATTAACGGAAGTTTACTGTATATGAATTTATCGTATATATTAATATAATTTATCGTATAGAGCAACCTAGATGCGGTACGATAATTTGGGCTCCTGGCGGTTTGCCAAGGCAGCAAGGTGTGCTTTTGAGGAACGCCAGAGCCTTCACGAACACCAACCAGTTAACATCTAAATTTCCGCCCTCAGTTGATCGTGCTTTTGTGCCTCTAATCACAATACACATACAGCAATACACTCAGCTACACCATCACGACGCTCTCATCGACACCATGACTGACTGATAGATAAGCATAATAATCATGTCCATTCCCATGTAATCATTTATTCTTTCTTTAACTTGACTCGAGTCTCGGGACCGAAGTCTCGTTCCCCATTGTCCACCGCCATATTGGGTAAAACGTTCTCCCTTGCCTCATTGCCACGTGGAACTATTGGTGAGTTAATTCCTGGCAAATATTAACCCTTATAACCTTACCCTATACTGTATATACATTTATTATGCGAGACCTTTGGATATAAATTAGCTTGTTTCAGATTGAATTCAATTTAGATATAGAGTAGTTTTCATTTAGATTGATTTTATTTGATTCATTATAGCTTAGTAATATTTAACTTCCATTGATAGTTTACCACAACAGGAATGAATGGAGGAAGTTTGTTAAAGAGAGTACATGAAGGTCTCTGGACCCTTTTAAATGACAAACCTGGAAGGTCTTTATCCCAAATGTTGATGTAAAGAAACCTTGTCCGGAAGTACGGTATAACATCTGAGGTGAAGCCATTGATTTTGGGGGCTGATGAGTGATTGGTGCTTCTGCATGTTTGTGTGTTTGCTTTCTTGGGCGATTTGTTATATGTGTTCTTCTCCTGTAACCTCTTTTTCCTTTTCTTGTGTCTCTTGCTGATCCTCGCTACCCCTTGTGGGAGTAAGGGCTGACTGCTGACTGACTGGTCTCACTCAGTCTGCGCCTCAGGAATGATGACGTCAACCACCAAGATCATACCCCGGTAGCAAAGGCCAGAGTGTAGAGCAAAATAGGCTCACATATCACAGGCAATGCTACAAAGAAACACCCTACGACCCCATTCAGATGGCGATTTTAAAACATATTTTGCCCCACTCAAGCTTTATTTTATTTTTTTAAAGAAAGCGATATTAGTGAGCAAACAGACATTGCTTTATTTGGCGATTTAACACATTACGAGCGGGCCCGTCAGTTTTTTTCCACTACCTGCCCAGCGTTTTTTTTAACCCTAAATGGCCTTGTTTCCGTGCTCTTTTTCATGCATAAACAAGAGCCAGAGCGTAATACAATTATGTATCCCTGAAAGGACATAAATTGAGCTTTCCAATGACACCAGAACCATCCTTCTACGACCACACGTTCTCTTGCAACGATCGTGCAACACGAGTGAAAAAACCCTAAAATACGGTAATTTCCTCACATAATTCCCTGTGTGGCGAGGTAGGGAGGGTGGATGTGTGTGGAGTAGATGTCAGTAGGCGCGCGGGGTCCGTGCCGAGCGGTCATGAGGTAACCTACGTTCCTCCCGTCGCTCGTCTCTCTCTCAGAGCCATTCTTGCTCAAAAATTGCACACAGATTTAAGTCAGGCCCCGCCACATAGTCCAGATTTTTAGATACGGACTTAAGTCGGGCCCCGATAGACGAGGGTTAAAAATATCCCCCGTGCTTGTGGTGCCGCTCCCTCTGTGCCCCAAGTGTCTACAAATGTATCCCCTTCCCCACTAACCAACCCTCTTAACCTTTACCCCGCCTAATGATGATATTTATGGATAAATATAGACTATTTACTAATTAATATTGTTCTCACCCAGTCTGCGCCTCAGGAATGATGTCATCGACCACCACAAAGATCATGGCTCCGGCAGCAAAAGCCAGAGCATAGGGCAGTACCGGCTCACACAGCGTCACTGCCAGAGCACCAAACACTCCCGCTATAGGCTCTACCATGCCACTCAGCTGCCCGTACCTGTCAAGAAATACAGTCTATGAGTTATAATAATTCCAAGGAGAATATAAATCTATTTATTTGTTCTATATATATTTTGCAAACAGACAGAAACAGACCAATACCCACACACAATACACAGGGGCAGAAACAATATCTTGTGTGTTACACTTACAGTGATAAGCAGGGTAAAAATATTTACTTTGTAATCCCCATATGTCAAAAGAGGCGATTAAAACGTGCTGGTACTCAATAGGTGCTTTCCCCTTATAGGTAAAGGCTAGTCCCACTGCCAATAACAATGGGAATAAGGCACCGTAAAACTCAGCCTGATGGTGACTGAAGTATGTAAGTGGAGGGATAGAATGCAGGTGGTAGGCTGAGAAAGATTTAGAATGAAGTTCCAAGCAAGGATGTCAGGGTTAGTGGACTTACTAGAATACTACAGGGGATCTACAACATGGAGAGCAGCCATCAGGTGATCAAGGCATACCAGAACCAGTGCTGCACAGGGTGTCAAACGAGAAACGTCACAACCACCCTTAAATCAATTCCCTTCTTTTAGTCATTATAAATATACAAAGCTAAAGTTCTGTTTTACAGTATTTACTAGTCTTTGAAAACAATAAAATGGCAAAAAAAAAAAAAAATAAATATATACCGGTAAATAAATAAAATCATACAGTTCCGGGTGGATGGGACTCGTTAGCCTTGGTCGGCAACCCATCTAAGGGAGACCTTATAAAAATCTGGGTGGATGAGACTCGTCAGCCTTGGTTGGCAACCTGTCTAGGGGAGTAAACCTGATACAAATCCGTACTGCTTACCTAAGGGTAAGGCAGGTTAGTGGATGGACTAGCCGAACACCACTGTAGAAAAATAGTGCTAACATGATACACAGAGGGCCTTGGAGTCGGACGGATCCTAGATTGAGTGGTCAATCCTGTAAGTCCTTCAGTAAACTGGCTCGGGTTGTCCCTCTTACAGGGAGTAGGTCCGCTTGGGGGCATTCTGTGTATGGCCACCCTCATTAAGGGGAGTAAGGCGTCCGGCAATAGATAGATAGATAGATACAGTACCGGTACCAGTAATTTTGTTTATTTCCTTATGATTTTCATTCCTGTCTAAATTATCTAGTATCTAGGTTTGATACCCTATCTGTGCAGAACATGGAACCGCTTTTCTACCAACAGATAGATAGATATACTATTCCAATGATGCCTTGCTTTTGACTTAGGATAGCAATAACAGAAATTCTACCATGGTACATGGTCTGTCTTTCACTTTTGCTTTTTTTTATCTATGTGCATGAAGGACACAAAAGGCAATGCTGCCTGTAACAAGTGTCCTCCCCTAGGTTGAAAGAGTGATAGACAGCCAATATCAAGGTATCTTAGAGGTAAGGTAATTTAGATGTGTTGGAAAGAAGTGTGGTGTGCTTGTTAAATGTATGTGTATACTCAGGCACGTACCCCATAGCTGAGGGTGGCCGACTCGAGACAGAGCCTGAATAGAAACAATAAAATTAAATATAAATAGAAAATTCACACACATCTAGGTCACCCAGTTAAAGACCCAGAGACCAAGGACCATGAGGGGTCCCCAGCAAAAGACTCCTATGTCCGAGATCTCCCAGAGAGGTTCCGGTCACAGCAGGCAGACATGCAGCGGAACTAAACCACAATGACTGCCCACATACTTCCAGGCAGGGCCCATCCTATAAAAACCGGCTTCCCGGGCCGCGCGCGTAACGGAATGTTGTCTAGTCCAACTGGCCCACTCCCTATGACCGTGTTATCACTCATCTATTCACAAGCATTCTCCACTCATTCTTATTTATCATAACTTCTCTTGCCTGTTCTTCAGTCATCTCTATTTTCCAAACACTTGTTTCACACCATCTCTTCATCTCCTCCGAAGTCTTCCTCTCGATCTATCTCCCCTTGTTTCTGACTCATATATTCTCTTTGTAAGCATTTCATCACCCATTCGTTCAATATGTCCATACCAGCATAGCACCGTTCTTTCCACTCTGGCCGATAAGGGTTCCTGTTGTCCCACTCTCTTACGTACTTTTTTATTCCTCAGTTTCTACACGTCACTCCACACATACTCATCAAGCAGCTTATCTCCCATCACATACAGAATTATTTTCTCTTGTAGCCTACATTCAGACCCCATGTCTCAGCCCCATACATCACTGTTGGTACAACTATCCCTTTGATACATTGCCCTTTTAGCTTTCATTACAAGATTTCTCCCCTTCCACATATTTCCCATTGCTCCAAAAACTTTCCTTCCCTCACACACTCTCTGTCTTACCTCCATTCCCACACTTGCATTCCTGCTTATCATTCTTCCTAGATATTTAAAACACTACACTTGTCCCAGCATTTCACCATCCAGTCGTACATTTAGAGTCTCTATTACACACCATCACTTTACCAGTACAGTACTTATATGGACATTCACTCTCAGCTTGCTCCTCCCAAATCCACATACCACACCAAACTCTTTTACTACTCGTTGCAGCTTTTCCTCAGAATCCGCCACCAGTGCCGTGTAATCAGCAAACAGCAGCTGATTCAACTCCCAATCGGGGCTGTTCGGCCAGGCAGCCTAGGGAACGACTACTACTACTCCCAATCATTACCATTCATTCCTACTAAACCCAATCCAATACCCATAGATCTAATTTTTACCTCCCTCATCACACCATCCAAACATACACTACAAAAATCACGGTGACTTTACACAACCCTGTCGCAGACCTACATTTACCTCAAACCATTCACTTACCGTATTTTTCGGCTTATAGGACGCACCCTAAATTATACAAGTAGAAATTTGGAAAAAAGTATGCCATAAAACCAACCTCATAATTATGAAGAGCCATTTGCATGCTTTGTTTACATTTTGGCATCCCTGTTCAGTCAGACAATATGGTGCAGCGTCCGTTTTGGTACGCAATACTGTAGCCTATTATTTTGGATACTACCAAAGTACCGGTATTCATAGTTCGTAATATTTTATGGGATAAATAAAAAGCAATATCAAAGTGTGTTTTATATATTACAATAATATAGCCAAACAGTATTATGTGGATTAAAATTTGTACGAAATAGAAAAAAACGAAAAGGTGACGGTATCGTTACTGTACCGAAATTTCAATGTACCGTAGCGTCAGGCCAAAACGTAAACATGCGAATGGCGTCTCCAGGATAGTAGGGTTATTTACAATTTCGCCCATTACTGATATGCCCTTGGCAATCCACCACTTATTGCAAAGTTCTTCTGACTCTTTTAAGTATCTGGGCAGTGTGTTGAGTAAAGATGGGACTATGGATGAAGAAGTGCGGGAGAGGGTACAACAGGGGAAGAGGGTTGTAAGAACGCTGAAAGCAGTAACAAGAAATAGGGTGGTCAGTATGGAAGTGAAGAAGTCCTTGTATGACAGTGTGGTAAACCCGACACTGACTTACGGAAGCGAAGCATGGACGTTGGTTGAGAGACTCAGACCAAGAGTGAGAGCAGTGGATATGAATTACTTAAGAAGTGCGTGCGGAGTTACATGGAGGGATAGACAGACTAATGAGGAAGTAAGAAGGAGGTGTGGTGTGGAGGTAGATGTGCTGGAAAGTGTGAAAAGGAACAACTTGAGATGGTTCGGCCATATGGAACGTATGGAAAGCGAGAGAATGAATAAGAGGGTGTACGAGAGCGAGGTGGAGGGACAGAGAGGGAGAGGTAGACCGACAGAGAGGTGGAAGGATGGAGTGAGGAAGTATATGAACGAAGGCGGTGCTGGTTGGGGGGAGGAGCGTCGACTGACTGAGGACAGAGGTGCATGGGGGCGGTTCGTTCGTGGCCACCCCTTCGGGGATCACGGCGTCGGGCAATAGATAGATAGATTCTGACCTGTCTCCAGATTGGTCACACGCGTTTAACCCATGGCTATTTGATGTCGTCCCCACACGGTCTTCAACCTCAGTGTTCCACATGCAGCACGCCTCTCACGATTCGCCACTCCCGTCTACGCTTTCTATATTTTGGCAATACAGTAATGACCTTCGTGCCATACTAGCAGAATCTCCGTCCTTCTCCCTCTACCGACTTTTCCGCTTCCTTAATTAAAGACTCCTCTCTCCTTAGTTCATTTAATACCTTCCTGATCTTCCCATTCCTGCATTGATTGATTGCCTATCATGATACTGTATAATCCTTTGGGCCAGCCCTATGGGTGTTCTATTTAGGAACTCAGTGGTCTGGTTAAATTACAGTAAACCCTCGTTATCTCAGACTAATTGGGGGATGGCCATTTCCGAAATGTACGATTTTCCAAGATGTCCGAATTACAGTAAACTCTTCATGCTCGCGCGGGTTAGGGAACAGAGACACCCGCGAGTATCGTAAATCCGCGAGCATGACATTAGTTACCCCTCCCGCCCCGAAAATAGTCCTACGGTATATAGAAAATGGACTTTGTTGCTTGAATGATAATAATGATTATGGATGCAAATATTACAAAATAGTATAGATTGTATATTACAGGTGTATAAAAGATTAGTAATATGGTACAGTAGGCCTACTGTATAAATGTAAACAATCGTTACCGATTGATACTTACGAGTGTTTTGTTGTTGTTGTCTATTCCTAGGCCATAAACCTCCCATCCTGGTACATAACAGCTTAATGATTATGGATGATTAATTATAATGAATAGTAGAGCACAAACAGCGAAATTAAGGTAAGTAATGTTAAATAGATGTGCGATGTTTATTGAGAGTCGTCCACGTTGACAGCAGGGGAGGGAGGGGGAGGCCGGGAGGGCCATCGAGTTCATCTAGGTCAGACGACGCAGCGTACGACATGCCACCCTTTATTTTATTGATCAATTCACCCTTCTCCTCTAAAGTCTTACGTTAAAACTAACAAGTGCACTTTGAGAAATCCAGATCCATCACTTTCATGTGCCTTTTGGTCTTCTTTGGTCCTTTCCCGCTTGATTGAGGCTCACCAGATTTACGTTTGTTGGCCATGTTGACGAGATATACGAAATCACTGCACTGTACCGACGACAGCAGGTAAACACAAGCTATTGGCGGGAACTGGCAGAGGGGCAGTGCGCGCCATTCAAACTCCTTACTTTTTGTATTTTTAAATTATATTTCATTTGAAAAACCGTGAGTAATCAAATCCGCGAGCATGAAGGGTTTACTGTACATCATTGCATGTGAAATTCCTCAATATACAGTATATGACAAATACAAACATTATTATGTTGTCAGGGAGTGTAAAGTACATAGTAATTAATATCAAAACAATAGTTATAAGGCACAGGCTTGAATTCGCCCTAAAACCGAGTGAGAGAACACTGTAAACCGGACACAAATCCCGTTCAACTAGGAAATTGCCGAGATCTACAGGGACATGTTCGACATGAAATGCCATTCCGAGAAGTACGGGTTTCCGAGTAAAAAGAGTCCGAGAAAACGGGGGTTTACTGTAAAAAAAAAAAAAAAAAAAAAAAAAAAAAACAAACAACACACACACAAGCACTGCTCTCTTCATAAAAACTCTTGACTACTCCTAAATGTAGTTAAGTGTCGTGAAATGAATAGGAGGAGGACTATAAAGACCTAAACTTTCAGCTCTTCCATCACACTTCCTTTACTACAAAAAGAAACTCACCAGAACGCAGACCATCGTGAGTGGCCGGAGCCCCGCAGAGGCAGGGAGACCGCCATGCCTTCAGGAAAATTCTGTATGCCAATTCCAAGAGCCAAATTTCTGAAACATCCATTAACATATTCACTATTTCATACGTAAATGTAAATATGAAATCTTAGGTGTTATCGTAGGATAATTAGCCTACTGTAACAGGAAAGAAAAAGTACATTATAGCAAATGAATCCTTAGCAAGGAAAGTGTAATTACGGTAGTAAATGATGCTCTACAAAAATGGGGGCAACGATGACCACAATGCGAAAATTAATCGTAAGAATAATAAGTATCAATAAATAATAATATAGCTCATGAATGACAATACTGAACAGTAAAGTATAAATCGGTATTGTAGAGAAAATGGTAAAAGTAGATATAGGACACAATAAAACAATATTACAGTACAGTAGTCATTATAGTAACCAAATAAACTTACTTAGCTTTGGCGAAGGTGGCTAGTGGAGTCTTGCCTATTGCACCAAAGCTGACTCCCACTGCTAAACCCTCTGTCGAAAGAAAATAATATTTAGTAATTTTTTACTTCCTCCAACAGTTCATCAAAATACAGTACAGGTACTGTATTACATTTCAAAATCATTATAACACCCACCTCTTCTTACCTTCTCATACTTGAATTTTTTTTACAATCAGGAAAGCATCACACACCAATCAGAAGTGTACTTTTATATATTCCTTCTCACATCAGTACTCTAGAACCAAAAACACTACTGGCATATATTAACACCTTATTGGCGGGCTAGGCGGTCTATTTGACCGTACCGCACAGCGTTTTTTTTTTTAACCCTAAATAGGGTTGTTTCCGTGCTCATTTTGATGCCTAAATAAGACCCAGAGCGTAAAACAAGTATCTATCCCTGAAAGGGCGTAAACAGAGCTTGCCAATGACACCCGAACCATCCTTGTACGACCACTGGTTCTCTTGCAACGATCGTGCAACACGAGTGCAAAAACCCTGAAATAAGGTAATTTCCTTACATAATTCCCTGTGTAGCGAGTGAGAAAGGGGGGGGAAAGTAGAATACAGTTCAGTATGTCCACGGTGGTCGTAGGGAGCAGTCATAAGGTTACTACGCTCGTCCCACCGCTCAGCTCTCTCTCTCAGCAACATTACGTGCTGAAAATGGCGCTCGACAGCTGTCGTGCACCGCCACTTAGTCCAAATTTATTTCACTCGACATATGTTGCGCGCCGCCAGTTAAGGGTTAACTGGAACCTTCCATGAAAGAACAAAATAACATGTTGGAAAAGCCACTAGCTACCAGTAGGGATTTGAACCCTTAACTTTCAGATGAAAGATCAGGTCTTTCTGAGATTTATAACACCTTCAGCACGATGACGTAATTTTCATCATACAGGTTAGTTAGTTATGTAGAGCAGATTAACCAACCACTGAGCTCCATACGGAACTCTCATAGGTCTGGCTCATCATACAGGTACAGTACAGTATTTTGGTTACTATTAGACGATTTTCTCTAACTTATAATCTACTTCTCGGAATCAAAAGGGTAAACTTGATCACAATAAACCCTCTGAACAACACAGGTCATTCATAAACTGCAAAATATCATCTAATTTTAGCCAGAATCAAAGGTAAAAAGGGAATCATCGTGTTGAAAGGGTTATCTTTCAGATACAATATCAGGTCGTTCTCATATTTTTAAAGCCAGAGTACATCAGAGATAACATCTTGGTCTCTCATCTTTGGAAACTGGTGGAGGAATCCACTACCAGAGGGTGCCCCAATAGTGGCTTACTCCCCCTCGGGAGTAAAATCCTAAATTATAAATCCATAATCTGACCTGGAATGTTATGGACGGTGATGGCTATGATGAGCAGCAATATTCTCCTCCACTGTTGTTGTTTGTTGTGTCTGCTGTACCCCAGACCTTCCTCGGCCTCACCACCACGTGCATCAACCTCACCCCGTCTCTGCTTCACCTCATCTAGTCAAGTCAGAAAGGATTATTACATCATTACCTTAAACAGGAATGTATGGAGAATGCTTGTGAATAGATTAATGTAAACACAGGCGTTTGGGAGAGAGGTCATGCGCCAGTTGTTGTTGTTGTTGTTCCCTAAGCTGCCTGGCCGAACAGCCCCGAGTCCCCAAGGAAGGCCATGGCCACGGTCGGGCTTTCCCACAGAGCTCTCAAAGAGTGTAAAGTGTGTTGTTGGCGTAAGTGGTTGTGTGAAATGCAGTCTTCTATGATGTGTTTAATGGTATGGGGTGCTGTATTACAACCCGGGCAGGTGTCGACGACGGAGTCATCCTGGAGGTCCTGGAGTGGCGGCGTCTACGCCGTGGGACCACCTCCCGGAACTGCCGACCATGGATGGCTGCCGACCCTCCCGTCTGGGGACAAGATCACCGACAGTGGAGGACAGCAGGCTGCCAACCGTGGGGAGCAGTTTCCGGGAGCCAAACCGCCACAACTATCCCCTGCCCCCTCCCTGGGGGCACGCGTCCTTGGGAGCGGCTGCGGTCGCGCCGGGCAATGCTCATGCGCCAGTTGGACTAGATAGTAGTCCATCAGGCGCATGGCCCGGGGAGCCGGTGGTAATGAAGGGTGCGCCTGGAAGCATGGTGGGAGGGCTTGTGGTGGTCCAGCTTCGTTGCGGGTCTGCTTGCGGAAATCAGCGCCTCTCCGGGGGATCTAGGACCTGGGAATTTTTTGCTGGGGACCCAAAATGGGCCTGTGTCTCTGGGTATTTCTCCTGGGCGACCTAGATGTGTGTGATTTTGTGTTTGTTTTGTTTTGTTTTTCTGATGTGTTGTGATGTCCCTGTTCAGGTTGTCTTGAGTTGGCCACCCCAAAAAAAAAAAAAAAAAAAGGGGGAAGGTGCCAGAGTACTGTATATACAATACAGTACTGTACATACATCTATCTATCCATCTATTGCTTGACGCCGCGATCCCCGAAGGGATGGCCATGAACGAAATGCCTCTATGTACCTCTGTCCCCAGTCAGTCGACGCCCCTCCTCCCAACCAGCACCGCCTTCATCCATATACTTCTTCACTCCATCCTTTCACTTCTCTTTCGGTTTACCTCTCCCTCTCTGTCCTCCCACCTCGCTCTCGTACACCCTCTTAGTCATTCTCTCGCTTCCCATACGTTCCATATGGCCTAACCATCTCAAGGTGTTCCTTTTCACACATTCCAGCACATCTACCTCCACACCACACCTCCTACTTACTTCCTCAATCGTCTGTCTATCCCTCCATGTAACTCCGCACGCACTTCTCAAGTAACTCATTTCCACCCCTCTCACTCTTGGTCTGAGTTTCTCCACCAACATCCATGCTTCGCTTCCGTAAGTCAGTGTCGGGATTACCACACTATCATGCAAGGACTTCTTCACTTCCATACTGACCACCCTATTTCTTGTTACTGCTTTCAGCAATCCTACTACCTTCTTCCGCTGTTGCACCCTCTCCCGCACTTTTTCATCCATAGTCCCATCTTTACTCAGCATACTGCCGAGATACTTAAATACATACAATACCTTAAATTAATATAAATAGGTTTCAATTCATGACTTGTATAATACTGTACAGAAATTTTACTTTAAGTGCATGTTCCATCACGCGTACTAAAAGTTGCGCAGGGGTGGATCCTTCCTTCCCCTACTCCACCCTGGGCAGGTGGAAGGGGGGAGTCGGGTCCAAGTCTAGCCCCACCTTCCACCCCCAAACTATCGCCAACTCTCCCACCTTCCCTCTCTAGCTGACAGTTAGTGATTGGAGACGATTGTTCTCATGTATTGTAAATGATTATTAAACCATCATTGCACATGCTTACAATGGCCGACATTTAACATTTATTAGGAATATATTAATACTGTACAATATACTGTATAATTGTATTCTCAAAATGAGTTTCCATACATAACGTGATTTACAAGAACCTTGGTTGTAGTGGTCTTGTGCCTTTCTCACTCATTGCACTACTTTCTACGACCAAGAATTCATGTGATTTGAATAATAATAATAATACCGTAATTAAATCCAATCTCATACAGTATTCAGGATATTATGTTAACCATTATTGCAATACACATCAACGTGCCCACTACGATCTACTCCCAGGTTCTCAAATTACTTACACAGTCGGGCTAGTAAAACATAACAGGAGAGGACTTAAGGCAAAGATTAACTGGAATAGTGTTGCGACTGTTATCGAATGTTTTGTTTATCATTTCAATCAGTTTCTCCCATTTATTCAATACCATACATACTATAAACAGTCTGCATTTAATAATATGTGGCCTATGCACTTTTTTTGTCAATCAATTAAATGTAGAACTCGATACAACTAACTATCAAAGTCGGTTATTTTTTTTTTTTTTTTTTTTTACTCTGCACTATCCCCCAAGTCAAACTTACCGGCCAAAATAATTTGCACCTACGGCAGGGATTACAAGTTTGGCATTTTCGCCAATTGTGCCTTACATTTGCTAACAAAATGCGTATGCGAAGCCTAATCGACATTATACATCCTCAAATATATATGTAGATGTCCTTCTCAAGCTGAAAAGGGTTGACCAGAGTATTCTAATGCTATAATCTACACAACAGCAGGCAGAAAACCGCAGCAGAAGCTATTCATTCAAACTCCGATGGCGGCGCTGAGCAAAACTGACGTTTACGCTAACTCGGATAATGCTTGTTTCTCAGTACAGTATACCAAATATTTATTTTCGTTCTTTTTTGCACTTACCTACTTAGCACTATCCCCCAAGTAAAAATTAATGGCCAAAGTAATTTTACGAGACCCTTCGAAAATGCGATATTTCGACAAGTACGGACCTGTGGACTTTTTTACTTTTTGAGCGGTCAAATCACGACCGACGAAATTGAGTTGCACACACCTTAGGATTGCTCAGGCTGAGCGTAGGTCTGTAGCAAAAATATTTTTAAATTCTAAGCCCATTTGAACTTAGGGCATGGCTTTCAACTTTGGCATTTTTGACAATTGTGCAGTACATTAGCTAACGAAATGCGCATGCGAAGCCTAATCGACATTATACATCCTCAAATATATAGGTAGATGTCCTTCTCAAGCTGAAAAGGGTTGACCAGAGTATTCTAATGTTACAAGCTACACGAAAGCAGGCAGAAAACCGCAGCAGTAGCGATTCATTCATACTCCGATGGAGGCGCTGCTCAAAACTGACATTTACGCTAACTCGGATAAGGCTTGTTTCTCAGTATACCAAATATATATTTTCATTCCTTTTTGCACTTTTCTACTCGGCACTATCTCTCAAGTAATAATTAACAGCCAAAGTAATTTTTGGAGACGCTTCGCAAACGCGATATTTCGACAGGTACGACGACCCTGTGGACTTTTTCACTTTTTGAGCGGTCAAATCACGACAGACAAAATTGAGTTGCATACACCTTAGGATTGCTCAGGCTGATCGTGGGTCAGTAGCAAAAATATTTGTTAATTCTAAGCACATTTGCACCTAGGGCAGGGCTTTCAACTTTGGCATTTTTGACAATTGTGCAGTACATTAGCTAACGAAATGCGTATGCAAAGCCTAATCGACATTATACATCCTCAAATATATAGGTAGATGTCCTTCTCAAGCTGAAAAGGGTTGACCAGAGTATTCTAATGTTACAAGCTACACGAAAGCAGGCAGAAAACCGGAGCAGTAGCGATTCATTCATACTCCGATGGAGGCGCTGCTCAAAACTGACGATTACGCTAACTCGGATAAGGCTTGTTTCTCAGTATACCAAATATATATTTTCGTTCTTTTTTGCACTTTTCTACTCGGCACTATCTCCCAAGTCAAAATTAATGGCCAAAGTAATTTTTGGAGACGCTTCGCAAACGCGATATTTCGACAGGTACGATCCTGTGGACTTTTTCACTTTTTGAGCGGTCAAATCACGACCGACAAAATTTAGTTGCATACACCTTAGGATTGCTCAGGCTGATCGTAGGTCAGTAGCAAAAATATTGTTTAATTCTAAGCACATTTGCACCTAGGGCAGGGCTTACAAGTTTGGCATATTTGACAATTGTACAGTACATTAGCTAACGAAATGCGTATGCAAAGCCTAATCGACATTATACAACCTCAAATACATAGGTAGATGTCCTTCTCAAGCTGAAAAGGGTTGACCAGAGTATTGTAATGTTACAAGCTACCACGAAAGCAGGCAGAAAACCGCAGCAGTAGCGATTCATTCATACTCCGATTGAGGCACTGCTCAAAACTGACGATTACGCTAACTCGGATAAGGCTTGTTTCTCAGTATACCAAATATATATTTTCGTTCTTTTTTGCACTTTTCTACTCGGCACTATCTCCCAAGTAAAAATTAACGTCCAAAGTAATTTCTGGAGACGCTTCGCAACCGCGATATTTCGACAGGTACGACCCAGTGGACTTTTTCACTTTTTGAGCGGTCAAATCACGACCGACGAAATTGAGTTGCATACACCTTAGGATTGCTCAGGCTGATCGTGGGTCAGTAGCAAAAATATTTGTTAATTCTAAGCACATTTGCACCTAGGGCAGGGCTTTCAACTTTGGCATTTTTGACAATTGTGCAGTACATTAGCTAACGAAATGCGTATGCAAAGCCTAATCGACATTATACATCCTCAAATATATAGGTAGATGTCCTTCTCAAGCTGAAAAGGGTTGACCAGAGTATTCTAATGTTACAAGCTACACGAAAGCAGGCAGAAAACCGGAGCAGTAGCGATTCATTCATACTCCGATGGAGGCGCTGCTCAAAACTGACGATTACGCTAACTCGGATAAGGCTTGTTTCTCAGTATACCAAATATATATTTTCGTTCTTTTTTGCACTTTTCTACTCGGCACTATCTCCCAAGTCAAAATTAATGGCCAAAGTAATTTTTGGAGACGCTTCGCAAACGCGATATTTCGACAGGTACGATCCTGTGGACTTTTTCACTTTTTGAGCGGTCAAATCACGACCGACAAAATTTAGTTGCATACACCTTAGGATTGCTCAGGCTGATCGTAGGTCAGTAGCAAAAATATTGTTTAATTCTAAGCACATTTGCACCTAGGGCAGGGCTTACAAGTTTGGCATATTTGACAATTGTACAGTACATTAGCTAACGAAATGCGTATGCAAAGCCTAATCGACATTATACAACCTCAAATACATAGGTAGATGTCCTTCTCAAGCTGAAAAGGGTTGACCAGAGTATTGTAATGTTACAAGCTACCACGAAAGCAGGCAGAAAACCGCAGCAGTAGCGATTCATTCATACTCCGATTGAGGCACTGCTCAAAACTGACGATTACGCTAACTCGGATAAGGCTTGTTTCTCAGTATACCAAATATATATTTTCGTTCTTTTTTGCACTTTTCTACTCGGCACTATCTCCCAAGTAAAAATTAACGTCCAAAGTAATTTCTGGAGACGCTTCGCAACCGCGATATTTCGACAGGTACGACCCAGTGGACTTTTTCACTTTTTGAGCGGTCAAATCACGACCGACGAAATTGAGTTGCATACACCCTAGGATTGCTCAGGCTGAGCGTAGGTCAGTAGCAGAAATATTTATTAATTCAAAGCACATTCGCACTTAGGGCATGGCTTTCAAATTTGGCATTTTTGGCAATTGTACAGTACATTATCTAACAAAATGCGTATGCGAAGCCTAATCGACATTATACATCCTCAAATATATAGGTAGATGTCCTTCTCAAGCTGAAAAGGGTGTACCAGAGTATTCTAATGTTACAAGCTACACGAAAGCAGGCAGAAAACCGCAGCAGAAGCGATTCATTCAAACTCCTATGGAGGCCCTGTGCAAAACTGACGTTTACGCTAACTCGGATAATGCTAGTTTCTCAGTATACCAAATATATATTTTCGTTCTATTTTGCACTTTTCTACTCGGCACTAGCATTCCATGGTCTTGGTGGGAAACGCGTGACATCCGGGAACCCACCGGGAGAGGGTATCAAATCACCTTCCATATTTAACTCTAGGTGGTCCTTATAGTATCTCCCAAGTAAAAATTAACGGCCAAAGTAATTTTTGGAGACGCTTCGCAAACGCGATATTTCGACAGGTACGACCCTGTGGACTTTTTCACCTTTTGAGCAGTCAAATCACGACCGACGAAATTGAGTTGCATACACCCTAGGATTGCTCAGGCTGAGCATAGGTCAGTAGCAAAAATATTTTTAAATTCTAAGCACATTTGCACTTAGGGCATGGCTTTCAAGTTAGGCATTTTTGACAATTGTATCTAACAAAATGCGTATGCGAAGCCTAATCGACAATATACATCCTCAAATATATAGGTAGATGTCCTTCTCAAGCTGAAAAGGGTTGACCAGAGTATTCTAATGTTACAAGCTATACGAAAGCAGGCAGAAAACCGCAGCAGAAACGATTCATTCAAACTCCTATGGAGGCCCTGCGCAAAACTGACGTTTACGCTAACTCGGATAATGCTAGTTTCTCAGTATACCAAATATATATTTTCGTTCTTTTTTGCACTTTTCTACTCGGCACTAGCATTCCATGGTCTTGGCAGGAAACGCGTGACATCCGGGAACCCACCGGGAGAGGGTATCAAATCACCTTCCATATTTAACTCTAGGTGGTCCTTATAGTATCTCCCAAGTAAAAATTAA
Organism: Paralithodes platypus; assembly: GCA_032716605.1. Classification (NCBI taxonomy): domain Eukaryota; kingdom Metazoa; phylum Arthropoda; class Malacostraca; order Decapoda; family Lithodidae; genus Paralithodes; species Paralithodes platypus. The sequence continues at coordinate 27,540,241 of CM064484.1, read as the reverse complement.
CGGCCAAAGTCATTTTTGGAGACGCTTCGCAAACGCGATATTTCGACAGGTACGAACGACCCTGTGGACTTTTTCACTTTTTGAACGGTCAAATCACGACCGACGAAATCGAGTTGCATACACCCTAGGATTGCTCAGGCTGAGCGTAGGTCAGTAGCAAAAATATTTGTTAATTCTAAGCACATTTGCACTTAGGTCATTGCTTTCAAGTTTGGCATTTTTGACAATTGTATATAACAAAATGCGTATGTGAAGCCTAATCGACATTAGACATCCTCAAATATATAGGTAGATGTCCTTTTCTAGCTGAAAAGGGTTGACCAGAGTTTCTAATGTTACAAGCTACACGAAAGCAGGCAGAAAACCGCAGCAGAAGCGATTCATTCAAACTCCTATGGAGGCCCTGCGCAAAACTGACGTTAACGGTAACTCAGATAATGCTTGTTTCTCAGTATACCAAATATATATTTTCGTTCTTTTTTGCACTTTTCTACTCGGCACTATCTCCCAAGTAAAAATTAACGGCCAAAGTAATTTTTGGAGACGCTTCGCAAACGCGATATTTCGACAGGTACGCGACCCTGTGGACTTTTTCACTCTTTGAGCGGTCAAATCACGACCGACGAAATTGAGTTGCATACACCTAGGATTGCTCAGGCTGAGCGTAGGTCAGTAGCAAAAATATTTTTTAATTCTAAGCACATTTGCACTTAGGGCATGGCTTTCAAGTTTGGCATTTTTGACAATTGTATCTAACAAAATGCGTATGCAAAGCCTAATCGACATTATACATCCTCACATCCTCAAATATATAGGTAGATGTCCTTCTCAAGCTGAAAAGGGTTGACCAGAGTATTCTAATGTTACAAGCTACACGAAATCAGGCAGAAAACCGCAGCAGAAGCGATTCATTCATACTCCGAATGGAGGCGCTGCTTAAAACTGACGTTTACGCTAACTCGGATAATGCTTGTTTCTCAGTATACCAAGTACTGTACTTGTACAGTATATATTTTTGTTCTTTTTTGCACTTATCTACTCGGCACTATCCCCCAAGTAAAAATTAACGGCCAAAGTAATTTTACGAGACCCTTCGAAAATGCGATGTGCTTAGAATTAAAAAATATTTTTGCTACTGACTTATGCTCAGCCTGAGCAATCCTAGGGTGTATGCAACTCAATTTAATCGGTCGTGATTTGACAGCTCAAAAAGTCCACAGGTCCGTACCTGTCCAAATATCGGTTTTCTGCCTGCTTTCGTGTAGATTATAGCATTAGAATACTCTGGTCAAGCCTTTTCATCTTGAGGACGACATCTACCTGGATATTTGAGGAGGTATAAGGTCGATTAGTCTTTGCATACGCATTTTGTTAGCAAATGTACGATACAATTGGCGAAAATTCCAAAATTGTAATCCCTGCCCTAGGTGCAAATGTGCTTAAAATTAAAAAATATTTTGCTACTGACCTACACTCAGCCTGAGTAATCCTAGGCTGTATGGGAGAAGGGAAGTGCACCTGATGACTGGAAGACAGGCATAATAGTCCCCCTGTATAAGGGTAAAGGGGAATGAGGAGTGAGTGGTAACAACCGGGGGATATGTCTGCAAAACGTGGTAGGGAAGATGTACAGTAGGGTAGTGATCGAGAGAATGAGAGCAAGAACGGAGAAATGGGTAGGTGACGAGCAGGGCGGGTTTAGGAAGGGAAGAGGATGTGAAGATCAGATTTTTGCCCTGAAATGTGTTGTGGAGAAATACCTGGAGAAGCGACACAACTTGTATGCTGCCTATATGGACTTGGAGAAGGCCTATGGCAGAGTTGATAGAAAGGAATGTGGAAAGTACTGAGAATATACGGAGTATATGGCAAGTTGCTGAAAACAGTGAGGAGCATATATGAGGGTGCTAAGGCGTCGGTGCGTGTGGAGAATGAACAGAGTGAGTTCTTTGATCTGAATGTTGGGCTAAAGCAAGGGTGTGTGATGTCCCCATGGTGTTCACTACATATATGGATGGAGTCATGAAAGAAATACAAGGAAGAGCAGTGGATGTTGGTGTACCGCTGAGAAGGGAAGGAAATTAGTGGAAGTTGCCTGTACTGTTGTTAGCCGATGATACAGTGCTGATGAGCGATAGTGAATGGGAGTTGCAGGGTCCCAAGAGACAGACAGTATAACTTTCACTGTGTGCGTTTGTGTGTTTTTTTTTTTAAACTTAGATTTCCGTATTTCCATCTAAGAAAATATAGCTCAGCCTGTTTATACTCCACAAGATTTATCTAGGACAGTGGTTCCCAAACCCATGGTCGCGACCCAAACAAGGGTCACGAGGGTTATTCTGAGGGTCGTGGGAGGGTCTGGAGAATTAGTTAAATCTAATGAAAAACTACTATATGTGCATAAATTCCATCGTGAAACTTGTGAATGTGTAAAATTATATGATTACATTATCAAATGACGTCAGACTCAAGACTCAAGTCTTGAGAATAAATACTCTTGTATTTGAAATCCTAACTATAAAATTTCCCATCACATGAAGTTTCGTTCATTAGTTACTCAGAGCGGCTACCGTAAACTATGCCCAATACTCGTACGCCATACGGTACGGGATGTTGTGTGTCTGGCTTGGAACTCTGATGCTCAGTGACCTTCACTCACTCGGTTACTCACTAAGAGTGTTAGACAGTCCTATTATCCAGTGATATTCAAGCAATTTGTTAAAAATGAATGGTTAGTATTGTCTGTACCCTACTTGTTTGTGCATAATTGTATATACTGTGTGTGTGTGTATATATACAGTATATATATGTGTAATATATATATATATATATATACTGTATATATATATATATTTAAATTCAACAAGTCTCAAGATATTTGTTTTGCCACGATGTTCAGTAGTGCGTGTTTAGGATAAGGTGTAGAATGGTACACGTTTGGGAGGTAAATATAGCTATTGCTATCCTAGGTCTGCCCACCCTATTGTCGTATTATACTACTAGCAGTTAACACTTTCATTTTTAACCCAGCGAAAAGTTATTTGTGTTTTACGTATTGCATGTTACTTAAAGCAAAATTTTCTTATAACATACTTTTTCTTATTACAAGAAGTAACAATGTCAATGATATTTACTTTTTACCTGTTTTCACACAATACAAGTAAAATGTGATTATTTAATTTACTTTTCACTTGTTGCAAGAAGTCGTGTTTTTACCGATTGGAAGAAATAAGTCATTATAGCAATTATTGCTCTTATTTACACAGTGACCTAAAACCCAAAATTGCCCATTTATGTTCTTATGAGTTATATTTATATATTTTGGTTTCTTATTACCCGTTTTCACTCTGCAACCTAGAACCCAAAAATCATTAATGATAAGTTATTATTATAATACATAGATATAACGAGCAAGATCAAGAATATTGTTGTTGTTGTTGTTGTTGTTCCCCAAGCTGCCTGGCCGAACAGCCCCAAGGCCCCGAGCAAGGCCATAACCGAGCGCCCCCACAGAACCCTCCCTGCCTACCACAATAAAGCCTGGGTGACCGAAGCCACTCCATGGCGGGGAGCTGAGGAGAGTGCGGAAACGCCCGGGAAACCAAAGCCCCACCCAGGGCCCTGTGCCCCTCAGCAATTATGAAGAGAAAGTTGAGGGGCAAAGGAAAAATGTGACGCTTTGGCTTCCAATCTTGGTAGATTGGGAGGTCAATCCACGGAAAAGACGCCGTCACTTGAGATCTAGGAAATACATAAGTAAAAGGAACAGTCGGAATAAGCTATGGGTATGGCAGAGATCGCTCAGTTCTCACTCTGATAGACCAGCCCATCACCAGTCAAGAATATTGTTGAGTATGTGAATGATGATTTTGATGGGGCAAAGCCACAAGATGTACTTTAACAGAACATTTTATAAATTATACTTTTTGTTGTATGTGGATTATTACGAATATACCCTTAAATGTATTTATTATAGGCCTGTGCATGTGGGTTAGTGAGTGAATGAGGGGGGTTTCATTGACGGCATTTCATGGTGAATAGTTTAACTGTCCTTAATGTTTGCATATGATTTCCATTTTTGACTGCCAGATAGAATGAGTGTGAGTGAGGAAGATGAGTTGTGCAATAAATTATACGGGTGTGTGCATTGCTGTGAAATCTTATGTTGAGTACCTCATTCATTTTCCCCTTGACATATGACTCATTCTAAAAAAAAAAAATCCATTACTACTTTAATGGCAAGAATTTCAACATAAAGTACAGTTCCAGTATAGACCAGATATTTTTAAGTATGGCTTCGCTGAGTTTAGAGAACGCTCTAGAAATGTCAGACCTCAGTGTGTCCAGTGCCTGGCTATCGAATCCATGAAAAATAACAAATTGAAGTGCCATTTGAGTTCAGTTTATCCAAATATCACTGGAAGAAAAAAGAAGTGTCGGTAAAATTAACAATTAAGGCGGATTGATGCTCTCAGCTCATATTTTTTTTTCTCTGGAGACGGCTTTATTGGCGTCCTTAGTAGTGGCATGGAATAGATGCAAAAAGCCTCATGAGTCACATTGTTAAACCAGCAGTGGCAATGGAGAAAACTCTTTGTGGAACATACAGTATGTTGACAACAAGTTGGAATCAGTACCACTTTTAAATAGTAGTATCAAATGTCGAATTAACCGTTATGTTACGTCAGAAGATATAATTATTATCTCAACATATTGTGGCTTTGAAAAAATTAGGAAAATTGTCACTACAGACAGATGAATCAGTGGACATTGCAGGTGACCCCCAACTCATGGCTTTTGTTCGGTACCAACGAGAAGAAAACATACTATAAGTTTATTGCAGTGCCTTGACATCTACCACCACTAAAGACATTTTTATTATGGTGATTGTTTTTAGACTAGATGAACAGATGTATGCACAGATGTTACACTTAACCCGGCAAGCGCGATAGGCCTCACGGAAGGCTTCCTATAGGGAACGCGATAGGCCTCACGGAAGCAGGACCATAAAAAAAGCCTTCCATAAAAAAAAAGGGCCTATCAAAACAAAGGAATTTGTCTCTAGGTGAGATAATTCCCCTCCAGTACTCATCCATGTAAATCTCACCCACCCCCCTCCCCTCCTTCCCCACCTTATTCCCCCCTCCCTCCCCTCCTCAATTATCACCTATTTTTCCTCTTATTATCATCATTTATCGGTTATTTTTCTCTCCCGCGATAATGTAGCACAAGTGGGTTGCATAAAAGATCGTTATGCAACACCCAGACACCGGCACACACCGCCTCGCTCGTCTCAGTTGACTCCCAGACAGCGAGAGGGGAGGGCTGCCTGTCTCTCTCTCTCTCGCCTGAGATTATGACCGGGTGGCCAATATCTTCGTTTTTCACCACCCAAATGCTTTTCCCACTTATTTTAGCACTCTTGAAGGTTCATATATACATCATATATGTAAAATAAAAGCATACCGAAAACAAATAATGGTTTATATTGTAAATATAACGAATTCTGTCAGAATCCAGGGCTAGAAATGCACAAATAACTACCCTAGCACCTACGTCTATATCGCGCTTGTCAGGTTAAGTGATGAAGTATTACATACTAACATTTTAGCATATACATAACGGTCTTGTAAAACCATTAGGAATATAACCATAAATATAAAACTAACTAATCCAGTGTTTCAGGGTGTAGGGTCGTAAAGACCAAGAAATGTTGCATTAAGGGTCGCCATCAAAATAGTTTGGGAACCACTGATTTCTTACAGTTTCTTACAGTAGATCCTCTGGAAAAAGGCAAACTATGCCTGTGTATCCAGCTCAGTACCAGTACTTGCACTGCTGCGGTCGTTCACGGTGTTGGCGGCGGCGGTAGCAGACGCAACATTTTTACTATTCTGTATTTTTGTTTTATAATCAAACTTCAAATCTTGTCTTCCCCATGCTTTATCAAGATTACTTTCAAACTCCCTTATTGATTCGGAATCGACTACATACTGGGGCAGTGCGTTCCACTCATTTACCACTCTATCACAAAATGAGTTCTTCGCCTTCTCAAGCCTATTTCTTTCTTTGTAAATTTTCTTAGAGTGTCCTCTCGTTCTTGTTCCCTCCCGCATCAAGAAGATACCTTCACACACATCCTCATCGTACTTTCCTGACACTATCTTAAAAGTCTCTATCATATCCCCTCTCTTTCTCCTATATGCCAGTGTCGGAAGTCCCAGTGTCCTCAACCTCTGCTCATAGCCCGCGTTCTTCAACGTTGGTACCAGCTTGCTAGCTCTTCTCTGCACTTTCTCCACTGCTTCTATATCCTTTACCATATATGGAGCCCACACCTGGTTTGCATATTCCAGGTGTGGCCTAACCAGCGCTGTATATAGATTCCTGAAGATTTCTTCGTCAAGTGACACAAATGTCCTCCTTATCAGCCCTACAATTCTATTGGCTTTGTTTATCTTTTTCCGCTAAATGTTCTGAGAAATTTAACTTATTATCTATCACTACTCCTATATCCTTTTCTGCACTCACTTCCTCCATCGCTTCATACATACTGTATCCTACCTTGTCTATCTTGCTGGTCCCAATCCGCATGTACTTGCATTTTTTTGGATGAAAAGGCATTAACCAATGCTCAGACCATCCCTTCATGCCCTCCACATCTCCTTGAAGCAAACCCATATCTTCCTTACTCCTCACTCTTCTATACAGTTTAGTGTCATCCGCATACAGGTATACCTCACTTCCATTAGTTCTAGGAGGTAAAGGCACTGCTCTATAGGACAGAATCAGATCACTGTGAGCCTAGAATTACCACAAAGCATTTTTCTTTTTTTCTTTTTGTCACCTGCATGTGAAGATCCTCTAAACTTACAGTACAGTACATGCACACATTGTAAAGACTAAGTGATCCATAAATAAACAATACAGTTCCAACCTCTTATTCTTAAATTTAGGACCCTTTCATGCACCAGGGGTTGCTGTTTAACCCACTGAGCACCAGCTAATTAATAATAAATGTACACCCCAGGACCAGCAGGTTGTAAAAAAAAAATCTTCCAGAAAACACCCAGGAATGGGTTAGAAATGAAGGAAAAACCAAAAAAAACCCCGATCCCCTAGGTCATTAAGGGGTCCTACAGGGCGCCCGAAAGCCGGAATTACAAGAGGGGAAATGGGTAGGCAAAAACATGCAAAAACAGGTTTTTGCGTGCTCACACGCAAGCGGCTGGACTTTGAGGGTTTTCAACCATCGGCATTGTTGCGTGGGATGCTTACACAGTTCCCATACAAATCTGAGCCCTCCAAGTTCCATAGGACCGGAGTAATTAACCGCGACGCACCCTATGCGGCGTTTACATACATGCAGCGTTACATACATTGCCGACGCACGTGATGCGTCGCTGGTCCTCAATGGGTTAATATTCTGAAATAGAATAGAGTTGAGTTTTCTGCCCACAGTTTGCTCAAAACAACTGCACAGATTGAAGTAACTAAATTAAAGGTTTCTTAACACCCCTGATGGTCGCAAAGACTTTTATATATCCCAGAAAGGGCTCAAAATGCGTCCATGTGTGCGAAGGGGTTAACCCCAGGAGGTAAGGGGGCCTTCATCTAATGGTGGAGGAAAAAAAGAATATGCCTCACGCATCCTACTGCATGTCGTACAAGGCGACTAATAAGGGGTATGGCGATAGATTTTTGGACCAACAGCCATTACTATGCAAAAAAAAGTCTTTATCTTAGCACTGTCTTGGTATGGCACTGCCAAGGCTGATGGGGTGCGGATATGTGCCACAGGGGACTGAGTCTTACCTGGACGCTGTTTAGCACCACACCTGTGTCGGCAGCAGTGTTTGCATGTTGGGGCAGAACTTTATTGTTCTATAGTCCAATTGCCTAATACTGTATACAGTAGAGTCTTTTTATGGTGCTGTCTTTTTGTAACACTGTTAAGGTTAGGTGTGGTTGCAGATACTGCAGGTGCAAGTGCTGCAGGGGGACTCTGTTGAGTCTTGCTGAGGCACAGTTAGCACTATACCAACACCTCCAGGGGAGGTGTGGCGGAGTGGTCTTGCCACTGGACTGGTAATCCAATGGACCCGGGTTCGAATCCCAATATGTCAATGGGAAGATATTATTGGGATGGAATTTGTGCTGTACCTAGTATCAGTGCATTACCACAGCACACCGAAATGCCAAAAAAATACCCTCATTGTTCCCTGATTAAAAATAGCATTGTATAAATATTCCCATATTCAAAAATATGCTACAGTGCCTAGTGAGTTAATTGTTCAATAGGTGGCGTTCTGAGAGTGAGGGTCTGAGTGTGGGGGACGAGACTGTGAAGCGCAGAGGCGAGGCGGCTTCAGAGATGGGATTGCTTCGAGCCGGGGTGCTTCGCATGTCTCACTCCCTAGACTGGAACAAGACCTCACGGGCCTCATTGTGTTCAGCGGTAGAGTGTAAAGGCTATCAGCCTATGCCCGAGAGGGAGTAGTTGTATAAAAAAACAAAAACAAAAAAACAGTGATGAATTGGTGGGGCAGTGCTGTGGCGGGACTTTATTGTACTACAGTACACTCCAATTACTGAAAGGCAACCACGTCTGAGCCGTTACAATGCATGTAATGCAAAAATTATGTTAAACTATTGTATGAATGTATGTACTGTATGTATAACCTGATCCCATGTCTCCCCCCATGGGGTAAGGAAGCCTTCGTCCATGGTGGATGAAAAAAAAAAAAAAAAAAAAAAAAAATATGCCCCACACATGCCACTGCATGTCGTAAGAGGCGACTAATAGAAGGGATGGCGCAAGACTTGTGAACCAACAGCCACCTCTATATAATGATGCATTTGCCATTTGGCACTGCCCTGGGATGTGCGATTAGTTTGCTTGGGAACCAGATTAACTTGCTCATGCAGTTATGTACACCCTATGTGGTGGATTGTGTTCTTTTATTTCAAAATTATATTTTATTAAGCATTATTTCCACATAGCGATTTTGATTAGTTCCTTTGCGTTTATCTTGTGTCGTCCCAGTTTTGGCTTGTTTATTTTGCAAGCTTTACATTATAATGGCACTGCCATGGCTGATGAGGAGCGGATAGGTGCTGCAGGGGACTCTACTAGTCCTACCTGGGCACTGTTTTGGTGCCACACCAGAGTTGGTGCTTTGGGGCCGACCCGGCCGGAGGGATTCAACAGGTACAGTACATGGTGCATTTTGGGGGGGCCGACCCGGCCGGAGGTGTGGGGATCAGGTTTTTACACCATACCCGAAAGAGGATTTATGGAGCTCCGATCTTACTCTCAACCATCTGAACAATTTTACCAACACACCTAAACTTCGTTAAATGCGGAAATAGCCTCACAAAAATATCAAGCCCTGGTGGGGGCACGAACTCTCGACCCTTGGGTGTGAGGCAGACACCTTACCAGTTAGACCAATAGAGATATCCCACTTGGCCTGTTCGGCTCGGGGTATTTCCGCATCCAAGGTCTGCTTAGGCTAGCCTATTTTCACTGACTTTACACTACTTCACCTTCCGAGAAGCGAAAGCTCCGAACAGAGAGGAACGAACAGAGAGGAACAAGCTTGAGCCGAATCGACCGAGAGTCCGTCAGAGAGATGAACGGGAATGGTGAGTCAACTTCACTGAGCGGTGCATCACACGCACCTACTAACTGCCCAGTTGGCAACTCGCTTGGGCGGCTGGCAACTTCCACAACCCAACCCAAGCGCGTCTCACAACACTCCCTGCTCTCTCCTATCCTCTTCCTTGTCCTGTGGGGATCAGGTTTTTACACCATACCCGAAAGAGGATTTATGGAGCTCCGATCTTACTCTCAACCATCTGAACAATTTTACCAACACACCTAAACTTCGTTAAATGCGGAAATAGCCTCACAAAATATCAAGCCCTGGTGGGGGCACGAACTCTCGACCCTTGGGTGTGAGGCAGACACCTTACCAGTTAGACCAATAGAGATATCCCACTTGGCCTGTTCGGCTCAGGGTATTTCCGCATCCGAAGTCTGTTTAGGCTACCCTATTTTCACTGACTTTACAGAGGGATCCAACAGGTACAGTACACAGTGCATATCTTTACAATAAAATGTAGTGTCCCAGGTACCCTGACTATATGGTAAACTTTCCAGTGTTTTGTCAAACAGTTACAGGGGACACTATATTACTGAACAGTACTCGTTATTTTATGTAGAGATTCCCTGCTTTGGAGGGTAGAACAGTAATAGAATGGGTGGATGATGGGTGTACTCATCTACCATACATGGATGTATGTATGGATGTACAGTATATACTCTGGCACCTTCCCCAGTTTTCCCTTTTTTATTTTTATTTTTTAATGGGGGTGGCCTACTCGAGACAGAGCCTGAACAGGGACATTACAACACATCAGAAAAACAAAACAAAACAAAACATAAAATCTCACACACATCTAGGTCGCCCAGGAGAAGTACCCAGAGACCTAGGCCCATTTGAGGTCTCCAGCAAAAGATTCCCAGGTCCCAGATCCTCCGGAGAGGCGCCGATTTCCGCAGGCAGACCTGCAGCAAAGCTTCACCACCACAAGCCCACCCACCGTGTTTGCAGGTGCACCCTTCATTACCACCGGCTCCCCGGGCCAGGCACCTGATAGACTACTATCTAGTCCAACTGGCGCATGACCCTCTCTCCCAAACGACCGCATTTACATTCATCTATTCACAAGCATTCATTCCTGTTTATTACCACTTCTTTTGCCTGATCTATAGTCATTCCTCTATCATCCAAAGCTTGTCTTCCTGCCCTTCTATCTCCCCTTGTATCTGACTCCCATATTCTCTTTGTAAGCCTTTCATCTTCCATTCGTTCAACATGACCATACCAGCTCAGCACCCTCCTGTCCACTCTGGCCGACTAATGTTCCTGCTGCCCCACTCTCCTACGTATCTTTTCATTCCTCAATCTGTCTCTACGAGTAACTTCACACATACTCCATCACATCCAGCTTTCTTCTCTCCTTTTCCTTCAGAGACCATGTCTCAGCCCCATACATCACTGTTGGCACAACAATTCCTTGATACATTGCACTTTTTACTTTCATTCTGAGATTTCCCATCTTCCACATACAGTACTTCCCATTGCTCCGAAAACCTTCCTTCCTTCACACACTCTACTTTTTACCTCCACTTCTGCTTATCGATCCTCCTAGATATTTAAAACACTCTACTTGTTCTAATATTTCCCCATCCAGCCTCACATCTAGATTCACCCTACGATCAACCCTATTACACACCATTACTTTAGTTTTATTGATGTTCACCTTCAGTTTCCTCCTCCCACAAACCACACCAAACTCTTTGACTACCCGCTGCAGTTTCTCCTCAGAATCCGCCACCAACGCTGTGTCATCAGCGAACAGCAACTGATTCAACTCCCAATCACTTCCATTCTTTCCTACTAAACCTAATCCTCTTCCCATAGTTCTCATTTTCACCTCCCTCACCACAACATCCATAAACATATTAAACAGCCATGGTGACATTACACAACCCTGTCGCAAATCTACATTTACCTCGAACCATTCACTAAACTCACCATTTCCTACTCTAACACACGCTCTGCTCCCTTCATAAAAACTCTTAACTGCTTCTAACAAATTTCCTCCAATTTCATAAATCCTTAACACCTTCCACATTGCGTCACGATCCACACGATTATACGCTTTTTCCAAATCCATAAAAACCCAAAATATCTCCTTATGCTTCTCTAAATACTTCTCGCATTACTGTCTTACTGCAATAATCTGATCCACGCACCATCTCCCCCTCCTCAAACCGCACTGTTCTTCTCCTATTGCAACTTCCATACACTTTATTATCCTCTCTATCAACCCCCTGCCATACAGTTTTCCAACCACTGATAATAAACTAATACCTCTATAACTTGAACACTCCTGCCGATAATAATAATAATAATAATAATATTTATTCAGTCAGCAATTTACAGAGTTGGTACCACATAGTTTGTTACAAATATGACATGTACCAGCCTTGCATAATTCCAACTAAGGATAGCCCAATAAGGCCGTTAGGCGTATTTCCATTGGGGTCCTTGTGGGATTAGGTTAGCTGGGGAAAAGGGGAGGATAAAGAAATAGATACTTTAGAGAAAGTATTTCTAGGGGGTTATTTTAAGATACCTTACATCCTATAGTAAATATCAGTAATCCGTAATCAGTAATCATTTCAGTTTGGTTTGTCTATCTCTTATGTCGTATTTAGTAGTAGACATAAGCTTGGTGCTCCCTTCTCGCAGCTGTCCGGTTCAGGTGTTCCTTCAGGCTACGTCTGAAGGAATACAGTGTTCTCTTTTCACGGACTGACTGGGGTAGGTCGTTCCAGTCTTTGATGGCAGTGAAGAAGAATGTTTGCTTACCCTGTCCTTGGATTCTCGGGACCTTAAAATTAAACATCATGTTTCTTGTATTATGTCCACTCCTCTCATTTGCTTTAACAAAATCATTCTTTAGATACTCTGGAGCTCTGTCATAGAAAATTTTGAAGGCATTAGTTAGCCTGATTTGTTTGGCCCTGTCAGAAACATTGAGCATACCTAGTGACTGAAGTTGTTCCTGGCCAACATGTGATCTGGGTCCTAGGTTCAGCATGAACCTAACCATTTTATTTTGAGTGACCTGAAGTTTGTGCTGTGCTGATTTAGATGATGCAGAGTACCAGGATGACACAGAATAGTCAAAATGACATTGAACAAGCGCTTGGCAGAGGGTCTTTTTGGTCGCCGCGGGCAAGCATCCCACCTGTCTATACAGGTATTTTATACGTGCCCTACACTTACTCAGGATAGATTCCTATATTGTTTCACCTGACAAACTCGCGTCCAGTTTCAGTCCGAGATATTTAACAACTTGTGACACTGTTGTTATAGGAATATCATTACAGTTGACCGAGAAGCCCACAATGTCTTTCAGTTTGCGTTTTGTTCCACATAAGATGGCTTCCGTCTTGCCCAGGTGAAGAGATAGTCTATTGTCCACTAGCCATTCACTACATGATGCTAGTTCTTTGGAAAGTGCAGCGGCAATACTTATTGGGTCTTTTCCTGAAACCAGAAGCACGCTGTCGTCTGCATACAGTAATAATTTACATGAGACGCTCAGTTCCATGTCGTTCACATAACAGAGAAAGAGTAAGGGACCAAGGATGCTTCCCTGCGGGACCCCACAGTTAATTGGCATAGGATCAGATATATTATCATCAATTTTGACTCTTTGGGTTCTACCACTAAGATAAGATTTAAACCAGTTCACAGACCCTATGCCCATAGCTTGTAGTTTATTACATAGGATATCATGGTCTACTGTGTCAAACGCTTTTTGTAGATCAAGAAGAACCATACCGGTGTAGTTACCTTTAGACATTTCTTTACGAATGTGATCCGTTAAGTGGATGAGACAGGAGTCTGTCGAGTACTGTACATGCATCTGAAACCTGATTGAAACTTATAGAATAGATCATTTTGTTTGAGGTAGTGTTCAATTTGGGTGTATACCGCTCTTTCAAGGATTTTAGATACAATACATAATATGCTAACTCCCTTCCCCTTGTACAATATATGTACCATACATGCGGCATAGAAAAAAAAAATCAGCTTTCTATTCTGTTAGAGATCTTGATTCTGGTCAATTGGTATTTTTCTTAGTGGCCCTTTCCTCTTTGGCCCTATCAGATTGTAATCCCTAATCCTCAAACATTTAAATTCAAACTCAAATGGCAAGTTGTTCACATAGGAAAAGAACCAATTCCCAGAAGAAAAACAAAGGGTAGTGCAAAGCATAAAAAAGGTAACTACCACAATCTAGCCCCATGAAGCTAAAAACAAAAGAATACATACTGAAGTAGATTGATGTGTGACTATCAGAACTGTTGCTGGAGCCTAGTACACTGCTCACATCTGGAGGGAGAGGCCACTAAAAAAAAATTGACGGTTGTGCTTGTGCTAGGCCCTAGTATCCTACAAAACACAATCTATTACCTATAATAAGTGTAAAGGGAGTATCACACAAGAGCTATAATTATTAAATTTCTATGGTTAAAAAATGTCCAACATTTCTGGGATCTTTTGCATTGGAACCGATAACTAAACAAAAAATGGATGACTTTAGGTGACAGAATTATTTCAAAAGTTCACTTCATAAGCTGCCAGACCAGTGTTGATGATAAAGGCTGAGGGAATAAGTGCTTGTGTGATACTTAATTTTATATTTTGAATATACAGGATGGCACAGAATTTGGTTCCCCAACTTTGAAGAAAACTTTGTTACCTTTAATGCTTCCAAAACCCAATTTCTCCATCTATCTACCCGTAAGGAACTCCCAGCGGACTATCCCTTATTCTTCAACAATACAAAAATCAATCCTTCATCTCCTCTCAATATTCTTGGTGTCTCTTTTTCTTCTGCTCTCAGTTGGAAGGACCATATTACCAGTCTTGCTAAGGCAGCCTCCCAGAAGCTGCGTGTGCTCAACCGCCTTAGGGGGTTCTTTTCCCCTACACAGCTTCTTGCTCTGTACAGGGGCATAGTGCATCCTTGTATTGAGTATTGTTCACATGTGTGGGGAGGTTCCTCTCACACCGCTCTCCTAGACAAAGTTGAAAGGAAGGCCTTTCGTATCTTTTCCATTCCATTCATTTCCATTTTAATTTTTTTCCATTGTGGTGGCACTGACGGGGACGGCGCTACCTGGGGTCTGTCCCAGGTAGTTATTTTCACGTTTTTTTTAAACTAGGGTTTTCTCTTATTTTTAATCAGATACGAAATACAGGTGTTTTTGTTTTTAATTATTGGTTACTTCCACTGAAATGGCAGCAAGCAAGCAGAGTTGCAGTTGTGGGAAGGTTGTGAACAAGGCCAAATCGCTGGGCTGCTACTTGTGTGGTATCTATTTTCACGTTAACTGTATAAATGTTGATGATGAGGACCTGAGAGTACTTGCAAGGAAGAAACCTGGATTTAAATGGCATTGCACTGTTTGCGATACCACCCCCCTGGCTGCAAAGGACGCAGCAATTAGTCAGCAGACCTTGGATGACCTGACGGCTGCCCTAGTTGGTGAAGTGAAGACTGCCATTGTAAACGAAGTGAAGGGTGCCCTTGCTGCGGTGGCCGTGGAGATAGAGAGTATTGGTAACAGAATGGATATCCTTGAGACTAAAGTTGCTGCCCCCGACATTCCCTTGTTTGCCAAGATAGTTCAGCAAACATTTGAAGAGACCAAAAAGGAGCCGACCAAACGCACCACTGAGGTGGTAGATGGTGGAAAGAAAAAAACTGTCTGGGACCATCAGGTCCTGGTAGTGAAGCCAAAAGCCCGATCCTCCGAGCCAGTAAGCCCACCAGATACAAAGGCAATCGAAACTGCTTTGGCTTCGGTTCCGGTTAACAAGTTAACTAGAACTGATTCAGGTGTACTGGTGGTACGACTTCCATCCAAGAAAGCCAAAGAAGACGCAGGAAGGGCCATCAATCAGTGTTCAGTGTCTCCGAACCAAAGAAGATGAAGCCAAAAATGACTCTGGTAGGCATTGCTAATGACGCTGAGGATAATGAGATAATTCCCAGCATCCTCAACAAGAACCCAAGAATAAAGTCCCTGGTCGATGATGGCTTAGCTATGAATTTGCTATTCACCAAGCAAAAGAGTGATGCACACACAAAGACTGCGGTAGTAAAAATGTCACCTGAAATACGCTCTTCCATTGTGGATGATGGCAATTCTGTGTATGTTGGACTTGTGAGATGTCGTGCATACGATCGCATCTGGGTAACACAATGTTACCATTGCCAGGGCTTTGGCCATACCAGTGACAGGTGTTATCGGAAAAATGAGGATCCAAAATGCGACTTCTGTGCCGGTACTCATAACTCAAAAGACTGCACCAACAAGACTTCCCCCAAATGTATAAATTGTATGAGCTCCACATCAGTTACAGAGCCGCCAAATAATTTCGCCTCAAGTAGAAATTGTCCTCTAATGACAGCTCAGAGAAATAAAGTTATTGAAAACACCAATTTTGTAGGTTCAAAAAACTGAAAAATGCACACGGGAGCCGGTTGAAACTGGGTCTGTTGAATGTTCGTTCCTTGCGTAACAAAATGGATTATATTTGCGAGATCTTGGATGAACATAACCTTGATGTATTATGTCTCACTGAGACCTGGTTGTTCGAGTCAGATCTGAATATTATCCAGGCGGCATTGCCTAAAACCCATTCCATAATAAATGTTCCTAGGCCTAGGGGAGATCATCCGGGTGGTGGAGTGGCAGTTGTCTACTCCACATCTCTGGTGAATATCTTGCAAATAAGCCATAACCCAGCCCCTCTTTATTATGAACTGTTGGAAGTGGAAATAAAACGCCATCAACAAATTCTAAGAATGGCAGTTGTCTATAGGCCTGGCCATCGTGGCACAGATAGGGGTTTTATGGAAGAGTTTGGGCAGTTTCTCGAGGAATTTTCTGCTAAAACCGGAAGACTTTTGATATGTGGAGATTTTAATTACTGGGTTGACAGCCCTCATCTGAAGCCATTCTCTCCTGAGTTCCTTGAGTTGACTGATCAGAACAATTTTGTAAACCATGTGTCCCACCCAACTCATATCTTAGGACACACCCTTGACTTGGTTTTCTCTCCTGTGGGTTGTGGTGGTGTTCTGGATGTTGATGTTGAGAATGCTGACCCTAATACCTCTGATCATGCTTTGATTACTTTCAGCTTTGATTTCCCTAAGCCACTCACACATGAAAAAGTAATCAGATTTAGAAATTATAAAAATACAGACCAAAATTTGGCTAGCAGTGAAGTAAAACAGTACTTGGGAAGTATTGATACTTCCAACCTTACTTCAGATGAGCTGGTGGAGGTACATGGAAATGCACTTAAATTAGTGTTCGATCATCACTGTCCAGAAGTAGAGAAGAAAATCATAGTACGAGATGATTCACCCTGGTATAGCACTCGAGTTAAATTTCTTAGAAGAGCGCGTAGAAGAGCTGAACGTGAATGGCGGAAAAATAAAAGACTCTACATGGTTGCAATATCTGTCAGCCAGAAGAGCCGTGGTCCACACAATCAAAGATGAAAAGAAAGTGTATTATCAGGGAAAAGTTGACTCATGTGGTAACTAGTCCTGCCACGTTAGTGGCAGGGCAGTAGTTCCCTTTCCAATGTTCCCTTACCCACTCTAAACCACTGTTTGGACACTTGATCCTCAGTGTTTTGGAGGACAAGCAACCTAGAAGGGTCACTAGACCTGTTGTTGCTTGATTTCCTTTGTACTCCTTTGACCAGAGGAGGTTGGCTTCAATTGTAAACAGTTTACTTGGAAAAACAAGAGTCAGCTTAAGACCTTCTGTACCCGATGCCGAGTTAGCTGCCAACTTTGTGGCATTTTTTGCTGGCAAGATAACTCGCATAAGACAGGAACTGGATGATGCTTCTGTTGGTGAAGAACTTTCAGTTGTACTCCAACCCCGACACATTCCTAATAATGTCCTCTCATCCTTTCACTCAGTAGAGGTGGATATGATCTCGTCCTACATAAGAAACCTCAATAAAACATTTTGCCCGTTGGATCCCATAAATGTTTCCAAGCTACCAAGAGTCTATGATCACACAGTTGAGTTTATTTCCAAAATAATTAATAAGCGCTTCTCTGAAGGTAGCTTCCCACATTCTGAAAAGCATGCACTACTCCGACCTACTCTAAAGAAACCTGGACTTGATGTTGAGAACATGTTAAACTATCGTCCTGTCTCCAACCTGTCCTTCATATCAAAGATATTAGAGCGTGCAATACTTGACCAATTACAACCACTACTTCAGCAGAATGAAACTATCCCAATTTTTCAGTCTGCTTACCGACAGCATCATTCAACTGAAACAGCATTGATTAGAGTACATAATGATCTAGTTGAGAACATTTGCAATGGTGTGGCCTCACTATTGGTCTTGCTTGATCTCTCTGCGGCCTTTGACACAGTGGATCACGAGTTGTTATGGAGTGATCTTTATGATTTTTTTTTTTTCTTTTTTCTATATTCCAACTTACTTCCTCTCGGGCATAGGCTGAGAGCCTTAACATTCACCGCTTTACAATGAACAGTGAAGCCCGTGAGGTCTTGTTCCAGTCTAGGGAGTGAGACATGTGAAGCACGTAGAGTACAACGAGCACCTGCCATCTTGCCTTCACATGAGGCACGGTGCTCACTCATGGCCCGAAACGACCCCATCTCTGAAGCCATCTCGTTCCCGTGCTTCACTGTCTCGCCCCCTACACTCGGACTCTCACACTTACACACACACAACGCCACCTGTTGAGAAGATAACTCACCAGGCATTGCACCCCAATAGCATATTTTGAATATGGGAATATTCATACAGTGTTATTTAATCAGGGAACAATGAGGGTATTTTATTGACATTTCGGTGGGCTTGTGGTAATGCACTGATACCAGGTACAGCACAAATTCCATCCCAATAATATCTTCCCATTGATACATCGGGATTTGATCCCGGGACCTTTGGATTACCAGGCCAGTGGCAAGACCACTCCACCACACCTCCCCTTGTGGTGTGCGTGACTCCGCTCTCTTGCTTCTTGGGTCGTACTTGTCAGGTAGATCCCAGAGTGTGATGGTAAATCAAATGGTCTCGGACTCGATACCCCTGCAGTATGGTGTTCCGCAGGGATCAGTTTTAGGTCCTATCCTATTTATAATTTATATCAGCAGTTTGTCTCTTCTGCTTCGTGCACATAATGTCACCTTTCACTTTTATGCAGATGACACCCAGATTTATGTGAGAATCACAAATATAGTTGATATACAGAGTAAGATGGAATTGTTGATGTCTGATATCAAGAAGTGGATGAGAGCGAGAAAACTTAAACTAAATGATGGTAAAACTGATATTCTCATCATCCGAGGAAATAGAAGAGCTGATGATATAGTAGGTGCCCTCTCCATCAATGTGGGTGGATCTCAGCTGCGACCGGCCAACTCTGTTCGAAATCTGGGTGTATATGTGAACTCCCGATTAGATTTCAAAGAGCATGTAAACCAGATAGTTAAAAGTTGTTACTTGCACATCAGAAATCTCTATTTGGTGAAGCCGTTTATAACCAGACGTTGCCTCCTGATGTTGGTTCACTCATTGGTCTTCTCTCGTGTTGATTATTGCAATGCCCTGTTGGTGGGTCTTCCAAATTATATTTTAAAGAAAGTTCAGTCTGTTCTTAACAGGGCCGCAAGACTCATTTTTGGTGTTCCACCTAGAACTCCTACTACATCTCTTCACATAGAACTGCACTGGCTGCCAGTAAGAGCAAGAATAGAATTTAAGTTGTGTTTGGTGACTTTTAAGGTTCTCAAATTTGGTGAGCCTAGGTATCTTGCGGAGCTGCTCAAGCGCCCACCGGCACACCATGGTGTAGTTGTGCGTCATGACAATGACCCTTTTCGTCTTGATGAACCAAGGGCTTTCCAGCAGTCTTCTTTCTTTGAGAGGTCATTCTCCTACATGGCTCCGAGGTTGTATAACAGGTTGCCGCTGTCCATGAGACAACTGAGTTCTGTTGAATGCTTCAAGAGACAACTTAAGACTTTTCTCTTTGAGAGAAGCTATGATCTTGAGAGAGGTGTCATGACAGATGGCTATAGAGTTTAGGCTGTCACTGCTAGTGATTGTTAAATGTGTGTTGTATATAAGCCTTCTTTTGATGCATTGATTTTGTTCTTTTTTCTTTCTCTTTCCGAGCGCTAGTGAATTCTTCGGAAAAATTGGCGCTTATGAGAAATAAGTAACATGCTTATTATTATTATTATTATTATTATTATTATCATTAACTCCCGTCCACTCACCAACTCTCTGGAATCTCTCTCTCTCCGCCGCAATGTTGCATCTCTCTTGCTATTCTATCGCTACTATATTAATCAGTGTTCCTCAGAGCTTTCCCAGTGTATACCACCACCTTTACGTAGGGCACGTGGTACCCGTCTTGCAACTCAATCCCACCCCTACTCTGTGCAACTCTCCAACCCGAGAGTGAAACGTTACTCTCAAACTTTCTTCTACTCAACAGCTGAGCTCTGGAACTCTCTCCCAGAATCAGTCTTTCCCTCGTCCTATGACTTAAATTGCTTCAAACTCTGTGTGTCCAGGCATTTTGGCTCGAACGTCCCTTGATTTTGGCCCTGTCACTCTTTCAACTATGGGGGAGGCACTCGCTATAGGCAGTTCTGCCTTTTGCCTCCCTCAATCACATAGGAAAAAAAAAAAAAAAAAAAACTTCACCTCAAGTCAGGCCTCACTCATTATATCGTTATATTTTAACCTATTTTTTAATTATTTAGATCGGGATAAATTAGTACAAATTGTATATATTATGGCCTTAACCCGGGAAGTGCGGGAGACTCTTAAGAGTTCCCCCGGCGGACTGCGGGAAGACTCTTAAGAGTAAGGCTTTTAAAAAATCCATTTAAAACACCCCAAAACAATTTTTTTTTTTGCCCCTGGGCCATGCCAAATATCACTCCTCCACCTCCCCTCCTTCCCCACCTCCTTCAGTTATCACCTATTTTCCCTGTTATTCCCTTATTCTGAGGTCTATTTTCGTGCTAACATTAGCGAGTTGCAAGCAGGGCATTGTCATCACTGTTACCAAGCGAGTGCGAGAGAGAGAGAGAGAGAGAGAGAGAGAGAGAGAGAGTATCGATCGACAGTCTCTCTCCATATGTGGGGAAAAGTGGAGGGGAGGGAGGTTGCCTCAGCCATACATTATGTAACTCCCGGCCTGTATCGCCGATTTTTACCATCCAAACGCTGTTTCCACTTGTTTTATTGTTGTAACAGGTTAATACCTTTATAATCAACCTATAATAGGCGCATATGGATAGTATTAATGCTATTTATGGTAAAATAATGATGTTAGTGATGGGAACAGCTCAAATACGTGCGCACAGGAATGTGGTGTCTCATACCCCCCATGCGCACGTCTTAGGTTAACCCTCCAGCCCCGGCTATGTATTATATATATATTCCCCGAAATCCGGGGGTTTTGGCCGATAAACGTCTACGCCTAGGCTACCGCATCTTTGTTATTTGGCTTGCTTCCGCATTCCCGCGCATCCCCAAGCGTAGATGTGTTTCGTACCTGTAGAATGGCGTTAAGTAGAGCTCTCTAAGTCAACTGGTTCAGTTGTGATGATGATTTCATTGGAGATAACTTATGGCAAAAACAGCCACTTTACACTACTTTTCGATACTTAACAATAACATACAGGCACACACGAATAAGCGACGCACTCCTTCTTGTGGCCGGAGATGCAGGGCGTCGGTCCAGCCGGCTGTTGTTTACATGCGTCGGACGTACGCCTCGCACACCAAGCTTACAGGCTTTGAGCTCATGGGTGTTTAACCTCTGAACTGCGCATGGGGGTAATTAGAAACGTCTGCCTGTGCGCATGTATTTGAGCGGTTTCCATAACTAAAATATTAATTTTACCATAAATAGCATTAATACTTATCCATATGCGCCTATTATAGGTTGATTATAAAGGTATTAACCTGTTACAGCAATAAAACGAGTGAAAACAGCGTTTGGATGGTCAAAATCGGCGATACAGGGCGGGAGTTGCATAATGTATGGGTGAGGCAACCTGCTTTCCCGCCAATTTCCCCCAAGGCCACTGAGACACTGTCGATCGATACTCTCTCTCTCTCTCTCTTGCACTCGCTTGCTAACAGTGATGACAATGCCCTGCTTGCAACTCGCTAATGTTAGCACGAAAATATACCTCAGAATAAGGGAATAACAGGGAAAATAGGTGATAACTGAAGGAGGGGAGGAAAGTGGGGAAGGAGGAGAGGTAGAGGACTGATATTTTGCATGGCCCAAGGGCAAATTTTTTTTTTTTTTTTTTCCGATGTTTAAAATTTATTTATTTTTTCTCTGACTCTTAAGAGTCTTCCCGCAGTTCCCGGGTTAAGAGCCCTTCCGGGTAGCTCGGGTGAGTTTTTTATGGGCTTTCAAGAGCCCTTCCGGGTCTGATGGGTTAAGGGCCATTATAGTTATAGTATTAAATAGTTAAACAAATTAATTAATATGGCTAGGGTAGGAAGTGCAGTCGTTGGAGGTTAAATCGCAGCGTTTTCGATCTATGCCAAGGCAATATTTATGAATTTATATCTTTTTAGGCTTGGGGGAAGGGGGAAGAGGCGGGGGGGGATTTTGATATTAACCCCTTCTGTACCGGCGACGTCTTTTGTATTTAATTCTAGCTATATTTAGATGATTTTGTGCAGGTTAAGAAGGCTCTTTGTGGTAGTAAATTAATTAAGATAGTTTGAAGCCCTTTATTTCTGCAGGCTCTTCTTCAACTTAATAAAATCGTCTAAATACAGAAGAGCTAAAATAACATTTAAAAGATGTCTCCGGTACAGAAGGGGTTAAACAAATAAATAATGCATTCCTCCAAGGCCTTGCTCCCCCAATGTAAACAAAAGGTACAGTGCATTCATTCGACATATATCGACAGGCCCCGCCCGCTTCCACCAGCGCCGTAGACGAAGTAGAGCTTATCATACCGCAATCTCGGACAAGTCACTTGTCACCTTACCACGGAGCTGATAAGAGCTCCAAGTAAAATTAATTATACGATGTAAGAGCGCTTTAATACATGCATATTTGCAGTTATTCTTTACTATACAATATTACCATATACCATTGTACAGAAAAGTAAACTCCATTACCATTGTTACCTCGTCTACTTGGGCAGAGCAGATGTAGAACATTATTAAGCTAGGCTTAGCGAGCGACTGCGTTTGGGTGTATAGGGTACGGTACCGTAACCGTAATGCCTCCCCCTTCCTCCCTCTCATATTGTGAAGTGATCAAAGTTGTCAATGGTCCAAGTATGGGTGAAAGCCGTTGCTGGTAAACTGGTGAATGAAAGACTCTTTCAATCTTCCTGCCTTGAGTTCTGATCTTATTAATTAATGGCTGTGAAACTTTCGTTGCCTCAGAGGTTTTCTTCACCACCACATCAACAGGCTCAGTTTTCTCCTTATCAAAATACATGAATACATTCAAGACAATATTCCTGGCTTGACTGACAAGTCGGGGAGAACCAGCAGATCTGCCAGGGGTATGGGCAGGAGATGCCATCTTCCCCCTTCAGAAGACAGGAGGGAACTGAACTGACGTTTGAGTGGCAGCGCAGTGACAGTTGAAACCTTGAGAGAGAAGCGTTGCCAATGTAGCTTCCTTACCGCTAGATCAAAAGTATTTACTTGAACAAGGGAATGGAGCTGTTAAAGACAGGCTCCAGTCTTAACATTTCTTTCTCACTCGTTGATGTAGAAAGGTAGAAAGAGGTAGAAAGGCTTTGTAGGCCATATTTAATAATTTAAAATGATAAATAAATATTGACTTGATCTAGCGGCAAAATTTTACACCTAGCAATAAGAATGCTGGCTATACTCCGAATCTTTTAGCACATGTTATCAATATTGGAGTAATATTCTAGCAATATTAGGTAGGCATTTACTAGTTTGTATTCTTCTAGTTACTTCTGCAAACAGATTAAATAATATTTTTGTGCTGATTTGGTAACCCTGTTGGACACCCGTATCTCGCACAGTCATGCCAGCCGTATGATAACGGTTGGGGAAGTGGACGGGGCCTGTCGATATATGTCGAATGAATGCACTGTAGGCCCCGGCCTGGACGCTCGATAAATTAAATGCTGCGTCGCCAATAGTATCACGTGGGATTCCTGTTTGAGCTCGTCATCTATAAATAGTACCCGCATGGGTACCCCTTCGGGGATCATGGCATCAGGCAATAGATAAGATAGATGGGGGGGTTGAGAGGTAAGTAGAGTACCACTGAATGGTTTGTAAGCGATTGCGTAAACAGTTCCGCTTGTCTAACCCGTAAATATTCGCCAAATTTATCGCTTATATAAATCCGCTTATTAAGAAAGGACTTAAAATAGAAATTAGTGGTTTACGGAAGTGATTACGGAAGTGCCCACCTCTGGTATGTAAATAACTCAGGCACAGGCACATACTCCATTGCTGGGGGTGGCCGACACGAGACAGAGCCCAAACAGAAACAACATTTAAAGTTTATATTCTCACGGTCCGGGACCACTTTCGCGTTCCCTCGCCCGTTTCTCTGTCTCGTCGAGTAGGAGAATTATACAAGGGGAGGAGGATTCCTAGCCCCCTGCCCCTACCCCTGGGTAAAAGCAGACTTACAAGAGTGCTTCTTCCTGCAACTTTGATCTGACAACTTCTGAAATATAATCATTCTGTCACCTATAATAAGCTAACTTCAATCTATATTCTGATATCAGTACAAAATAGTCTCATACCACCAAAAAATAAATTGTCGGAATATGTCAATGTGTAGAGTATTCCCTAAGCTGAACTCAGCGGCACCCTATACATATTTCGTAAAGAATATAATATAAATACAGTAAACCTACAGGGCACCTATCAACAAATCCTGGCTAGAAAAAAATAAGGAATTACTAATGTTTGGCTTTACATTATAATCTAAGAAAATTACTGACAAAAGGATTGTGAATGTACAGTACAGTACAGTACAGTACAGTACAGTACAGTACAGTACGGTACATGCATTACAATTTTCAAAACTTACTTGTACTGTATTATGACCCTATCTGAAATCAAGATCTTTTAAGACTAAAAAGGCATAGCCAAAATTTCAAGTGCTCTCCCTCACTTTCACTTCATCCATTCCTTTGCTAAATTTGGATTATCAATATATAATAAGTACAGTCGTGAGAATAAGGAGATTTGAGAAATGTTTTGTTTCGGCTTCGCTGCATGTCTGCCTGCTGAGACCGGAACCTCTTCGGGTGGTCGGGGGCCGGGGCAGTGCTGGAGGGACCTTGGTGACCCTGGTCTCTGGGTCTTCTCCTGGGTGACCTAGATGTGTGTGAATTTGTATTTTGTTTTTGTGTGTTCATTGCTTTCTGTTGTGGTGTCCCTATTCGGGCTCTGTCTTGAGTCGGCCACTCCCAAGGAGGAAAAAAAAAAAAAAAAAAAAAAAAAAAACAGTTCAAGGGAAAAGTGGGGAATGGGCCTGAGTAAATACATACATACATTTTATTTGGTCGGTGTTGTTGTATGGCTGAGTGACTTGGATGATGAGCAGAGACTTCAAGTAGCCAAGATGTGGTTTTGGAGGAGGGTGTTGAGAGCGTTGTGGACAGAGAGGAGAACAAACAAAGAGGTGCTGGAGAGGGTTGGTGTTGGCAGGGAGATGGGTGTCTTCAGTGAGGGGCAGACAGATGCACTTTCTGGGTCATGTGATGAGACGTCAAGTACTTGAATATTTATCTCTCACTGGCACAATGGAGAGCAGAACGTACGGGGAAGATACATTATAGACAAAAATATATGGATGGATTGGTGAGGGAGACTGGAGGGAGAATGTCTAGAGCCCAGTTGCTCAAACTGATGATGATGAGAAAGGAGTGGCCAGCCATTGGTGTTGACGTCTCAAGGTAACTTTTAAAGTTATTACATGAATTACATGACACTGGCATATAGGAGAAAGAGAGGGGATATGATAGAGACTTTTAAGATAGTGTCAGGAAAGTATGATGAGGATGTGTGTGAAGGTATCTTCTTGATGCGGGAGGGAACAAGAACGAGAGGACACTCTAAGAAAATTTACAAAGAAAGAAATAGGCTTGAAAAGGCAAAGAACTCATTTTGTGATAGAGTGGTAAATGAGTGGAACGCACTCTAAATACTTCTCGCATTACTGTCTTACTGCAATAATCTGATCCTCTAAATACTTCTCGCATTACTGTCTTACTGCAATAATCTGATCCACGCACCATCTCCCCCTCCTCAAACCGCACTGTTCTTCTCCTATTGCAACTTCCATACACTTTATTATCCTCTCTATCAACCCCCTGCCATACAGTTTTCCAACCACTGATAATAAACTAATACCTCTATAACTTGAACACTCCTGCTGATCTCCCTTCCCCTTGTACAATATATGTACCATACATGCTGCATAGAAGAAAAAAAATCAGCTTTCTATTTTGTTAAAGATCTTGCTGGTCAATTGGTATTTTTCTTAGTGGCCCTTTCCTCTTCGGCCCTATCAGATTGTAATCCCTAATCCTCAAACATTTAAATTCAAACTCAAATGGCAAGTTGTTCACATAGGAAAAGAACCAATTCCCAGAAGAAAAACAAAGGGTAGTGCAAAGCATAAAAAAGGTAACTACCACAATCTAGCCCCATGAAGCTAAAAACAAAAGAATACATACTGAAGTAGATTGATGTGTGACTATCAGAACTGTTGCTGGAGCCTAGTACACCGCTCACATCTGGAGGGAGATGCCACTAACATATTTTTGACGGTTGTGCTTGTGTTAGGCCCTATTATCCTACAAAACACAACCTATTACCTATATATAATAAGTGTAAAGGGAGTATCACACAAGAGCTATAATTATTAAATTTATATGGTTAAAAAATGTCCAACAACATTTATGGGATCTTTTGCATTGGAACCGATAACTAAACAAAAAATGGATGACTTTAGGTGACAGAATTATTTCAAAAGTTCACTTCATAAGCTGCCAGACCAGTGTTGATGATAAAGGCTGAGGGAATAAGTGCTTGTGTGATACTTAATTTTATATTTTGAATATACAGGATGGCACAGAATTTGGTTCCCCAATTTCACAAAGTTGAAGTTTAACATACCACTGGGTATGTATACACTGTATATGTATCAGTGGTGGGCATCGCTAATAATTATCCACTTTCGTAATTGCAATACTGTACCGGATCTCGTAACCATTGCCCTCTGCATCCGCTCTTCCGTCAATCATTTAATTAATACGGTACGCTGAACGCTAAACGTAAACGCAATCCAGATTGGGATATTTAATTAAAACAGTGCAAAAATGAGGGTAAATAATTTGGTAGTGTAGTAAATGTGTTTCTTTACTTATTATTTATCACATGTTTAACCCTCACAGGAGTTATACCCCATCTAAATACTATCTCCAATTGGGGCAGAGAAAACTTTGTTACCTTTAATGCTTCCAAAACCCAATTTCTCCATCTATCTACCCGTAAGGAACTCCCAGCGGACTATCCCTTATTCTTCAACAATACAAAAATCAATCCTTCATCTTCTCTCAATATTCTTGGTATCTCTTTTTTTTCTGCTCTCAGTTGGAAGGACCATATTACCAGTCTTGCTAAGGCAGCCTCCCAGAAGCTGCGTGTGCTCAACCGCCTTAGGGGGTTCTTTTCCCCTACACAGCTTCTTGCTCTGTACAGGGGCATAGTGCGTCCTTGTATTGAGTATTGTTCACATATGTGGGGAGGTTCCTCTCACACCGCTCTCCTAGACAAAGTTGAAAGGAAGGCCTTTCGTATCATTAACTCCCGTCCACTCACCAACTCTCTGGAATCTCTCTCTCTCCGCCGCAATGTTGCATCTCTCTTGCTATTCTATCGCTACTATAATAATCAGTGTTCCTCAGAGCTTTCCCAGTGTATACCACCACCTTTATGTAGGGCACGTGGTACCCGTCTTGCAACTCAATCCCACCCCTACTCTGTGCAACTCTCCAACCCGAGAGTGAAATGTTACTCTCAAACTTTCTTCTACTCAACAGCTGAGCTCTGGAACTCTCTCCCAGAATCAGTCTTTCCCTATTCCTACGACTTAAATTGCTTCAAACTCTGTGTGTCCAGGCATTTTGGCTCGAACGTCCCTTGATTTTGGCCCTGTCACTCTTTCAACCATGGGGGAGGCACTCGCTATAGGCAGTTGTTGTTGTTGTTGTTGGCACCCACCCGCTATAGGCAGTTCTGCCTTTTGCCTCCCTCAATCACATAGGAAAAAAAAAAAAAAAAATACGTCTTCACCTCAAGTCAGGCCTCGCTCATTATATCGTTATATTTTAACCTACTTTTTAATTATTTAGATCGGGATAAATTAGTACAAATTGTATATATTATGGCCTTAAGGGCCATTATAGTTATAGTATTAAATAGTTAAACAAATTAATTAATATGGCTAGGGTAGGAAGTGCAGTCGTTTGAGGTTAAATCGCAGCGTTTTCGATCTATGCCAAGGCAATATTTATGAATTTATATCTTTTTAGGCTTGGGAGAAGGAAGGGGGAGGAGGCGGGGGGGGGGGGGGGGATTTTGATATTAACCCCTTCTGTATCGGCGACGTCTTTTGTATTTAATTCTAGCTTTATTTAGATGATTTTGTTCAGGTTAAGAAGGCTCTTTGTGGTAGTAAATTAATTAAGATAGTTTGAAGCCCTTTATTTCTGCAGGCCATTCTTCAACTTAATAAAATCGTCTAAATACAGAAGAGGTAAAATAACATTTAAAAGATGTCTCCGGTACAGAAGGGGTTAAACAAATAAATAATGCATTCCTCCAAGGCCTTGCTCCCCCAATGTAAACAAAAGGTAGGCCCCGGCCTGGACGCTCGATAAATTAAATGCTGCGTCGACAATAGCATCACGTGGGATTCCTGTTTGAGCTTGTCATCTATAAATAGTACCCACATGGGTACCCCTTCGGGGATCATGGCATCAGGCAATAGATAAGATAGATGGGGGGGTTGAGAGGTAAGTAGAGTACCACTGAATGGTTTGTAAGCGATTGCGTAAACAGTTCCGCTTTTCTAACCCGTAAATATTCGCCAAATTTATCGCTTATATAAATCCGCTTATTAAGAAAGGACTTAAAATAGAAATTAGTGGTTTACGGAAGTGATTACGGAAGTGCCCACCTCTGGTATGTAAATAACTCAGGCACAGGCACATACTCCATTGCTGGGGGTGGCCGACACGAGACAGAGCCCAAACAGAAACAACATTTAAAGTTCATATTCTCACGGTCCGGGACCACTTTCGCGTTCCCTCGCCCGTTTCTGTCTCGTCGAGTAGGAGAATTATACAAGGGGAGGAGGATTCCTAGCCCCCTGCCCCTACCCCTGGGTAAAAGCAGACTTACAAGAGTGCTTCTTCCTGCAACTTTGATCTGACAACTTCTGAAATATAATCATTCTGTCACCTATAATAAGCTAACTTCAATCTATTTTCTGATATCAGTACAAAATAGTCTCATACCACCAACAAATAAATTGTCGGAATATGTCAATGTGTAGAGTATTCCCTAAGCTGAACTCAGCGGCACCCTATACATATTTCGTAAAGAATATAATATAAATACAGTAAACCTACAGGGCACCTATCAACAAATCCTGGCTAGAAAAAAATAAGGAATTACTAATGTTTGGCTTTACATTATAATCTAAGAAAATTACTGACAAAAGGATTGTGAATGTACAGTACAGTACAGTACAGTACAGTACCGGTACATGCATTACAATTTTCAAAACTTACTTGTACTGTATTATGACCCTATCTGAAAGCAAGAGCTTTTAAGACTAAACAGGCATAGCCAAAATTTCAAGTGCTCTCCCTCACTTTCACTTCATCCATTCCTTTGCTAAATTTGGATTATCAATATATAATAAGTACAGTCGTGAGAATAAGGAGATTTGGGAAATGTTTTGTTTTGGCTTCGCTGCATGTCTGCCTGCTGAGACCGGAACCTCTTCGGTTGGTCGGGGGCCGGGGGAGTGCTGGAGGGACCTTGGTGACCCTGGTCTCTGGGTCTTCTCCTGGGTGACCTAGATGTGTGTGAATTTGTATTTTGTTTTTGTGTGTTCATTGCTTTCTGTTGTGTTGTCCCTATTCGGGCTCTGTCTTGAGTCGGCCACTCCCAAGGAAAAAAAAAAAAAAAAAAAAAAAAAAAAAAAACAGAAGGGAAAAGTGGGGAATGGGTCTGAGTAAATACATACATACATTTTATTTGGTCGGTGTTGTTGTATGGCTGAGTGACTTGGATGATGAGCAGAGACTTCAAGTAGCCAAGATGTGGTTTTGGAGGAGGGTGTTGAGAGCGTTGTGGACAGAGAGGAGAACAAACAAGGAGGTGCTGGAGAGGGTTGGTGTTGGCAGGGAGATGGGTGTCTTCAGTGAGGGGCAGACAGATGCACTTTCTGGGTAATGTGATGAGACGTCAAGTACTTGAATATTTATCTCTCACTGGCACAATGGAGAGCAGAACGTAAGGGGAAGATACATTATAGACAAAAATATATGGATGGATTGGTGAGGGAGACTGGAGGGAGAATGTCTAGAGCCCAGTTGCTCAAACTGATGATGATGAGAAAGGAGTGGCCAGCCATGGGTGTTGACGTCTCAAGGTAACTTTTAAAGTTATTACATGAATTACATGACACTGGCATATAGGAGAAAGAGAGGGGATATGATAGACTTTTAAGATAGTGTCAGGAAAGTATGATGAGGATGTGTGTGAAGGTATCTTCTTGATGCGGGAGGGAGAGGACACTCTAAGAAAATTTACAAAGAAAGAAATAGGCTTGAAAAGGCAAAGAACTCATTTTGTGATAGAGTGATAAATGAGTGGAACGCACTGCCCCAGTATGTAGTCGATTCCGAATCAATAAGGAAGTTTGAAAGTAATCTTGATAAAGCATGGGGAAGACAAGATTTGAAGTTTGATTATAAAGCAAAAATACAGAATAGTAAAAATGTTGCGTCTGCTACCGCCGCCGCCAACACCGTGAACGACCGCAGCAGTGTAAGTACTGGCACTGAGCTGGATACACAGGCCTAGTTTGCCTTTTTCCAGAGGATCTACTGTAAGAAACTGTAAGATGAACATATGATATGTGTGTGTACCGTTATGTGTCATTTGGGTGGGTTTTGGGTGCCCTAATGCTTCAAAAATGTGGTTTTGGGTGGCCTAATCACTAATGCCTCAATGTTTTCATCAGGCCATTAATACACAGGTTCATAGGGGTAAATTCCAATAATTTGAATAATCCAGTAATCCGAATGGGGTCTGGTCCCCTGCCATTCTGATTATAGGACTTTTACTGTATTCCAAAAGCTTCAGAGCGGCTTTAATGGTACAGTACAAAGATTTAAATCAGTGTAACCCTATTAATGCTCAAGACTATCACATACCGGTACAGTACATTTTTGAGTCTCCACACATACTTTAACCATCAATCATCATCATCATCATCCAGGCTCCCAGACATGCCCCTACCGCTCCACTCCCCAGTGCCATTTCCACTAAGTGGACCCTTAGCACTGAAGGAGCAGACCCAGAGCAGTTCCTCACCCAGGATGGCAGTTCCACCACAGTTTTGCTATTTTCTTTACCCCTGTGGGGGCCTGGCCAGAAGCATACTGAGCACAGGAGTTTTCTGAATAGAGGAACCATTGGTCCACTGCTAAAGAAGCTGACTTCACCACCGAAAAGGCGGCCGGTGGGGTCGCTACATCCCTACGCCAAAATAAGAAGAAATTGGAAAGGAGTTATGTTAATGTAGGGTGTGTAGTGCTAGTGTTTTTATGTAAGAAAGCAAGAGTGTGTGTATTTAAGATCAAGCTAGAATTGCTCTTTGTGTAAAGGCGCTGAAAAAAAATAATAACAGCAAAGGAGACCAGGTGGTGAAACAGGATGTCTAGCAATCCTTATATTCCACCTAAGACTCTCCCTGAATGAATGATGCCTACAACCTCCTCCCAATTATCAATTTAACCTTTTATAGAGATATAATTTATTACTACTCTATCTTCATTCATTCATTATTCATACTAATGCTAGATAAGTTAACTCAGCTTGAGGTGTAAAAGTTGGTGCCGAGTACCTGTGAGGAATCCCCATCATTTGAACATAAATAAAGCTAGGCAGGCTAAACTACAACAGAAAACAAAAATTAGGACACAGATCAAATGAGTAAAGTTCGGTAACTTACTGGACCCTGTGGAATAATACGGTGAGGCTGTGTGGCTGGAGACTTCAAATTCTCCATCGCTCTTCTTGTTATCACTGGGTGCTGTGGATAGTAGACTGATATTAAACATGTATTCTTAGGAGCTATAAGCCTATGCATACAAAATGAATAAATGGCAATTTCTTATCATATTAGCTAAAGTTTATTCATTATAAGTAGGCCAGAAATCTTAACCAACCTCTTGTAACTTAGGAAGGGCTGGAGCAAATGGGCTGTAATTCTCCACAGCTATTTAATTGTTGACATTTTGCACATGGTAATAATAACAGCTCAATTATTGAAGTCGATATTTTTGGCCTCCCTATAATGAACAGGGTACAGCTGCAAGTGAAAGACGGAAGTACAGTATGGGCTAAGTATCCAAGATACCTTTTCACAATGGCATTCATTTGACCATTCCTTACAATATTGTTATTTTCTTTAGTCCAGTGGTTCAGCTGAAAACAGCAACTGACTGCTGCAGAGGGACTACTCACTTAAAGTTGCCTCAATTAAGTTGTTTCATCATTACAATATTCATTAATTAGGTAAACAAAATTAACTTAAGGTGGTGGTGCATGGGTTGAGATAAACATGGAAAACTAATCGCCAACCTGCAATTAATTATCTTGCAAAATGCAATGTCACAGAAATAATGATTAACACTGGTATATAGGATTTTGTGGATCGTCTATACCAGACCTGTGACATCATAGTGATGTTACAGGAGTATCCTTATCCTGGACTGGATGGTGGACTTGCACTCCTATGACGTCACAGGTCCGGTATAGACGATCCACAAAATCCTATATACCAGTGTTAACCCGGGAGCTGCGGGGAGACTCTTAAGAGTTCCCCCGGCGCACTGCGGGAAGACTCTTAAGAGTCAGAGAAAATAAAAATCAACTTTTGACATCGAAAAAAAAATATTTTTTTATATTTTTTTTTTTTTATTTTTTTTTTTTTTTTTTTTGGCCCCTGGGCCATGCAAAATCTCAGTCCTCTACCTCCCCTCCTTCCCCACTTTCCTCCTCTCCTTCAGTTATCACCTATTTTCCCTGTTATTCCCTTATTCTGAGGTATATTTTCGTGCTAACATTAGAAATCCGATTGGAGGGTGTGGTCATCACTGATAGCAAGCGAGTGCAAGAGAGAGAGAGAGAGTATCGATCGACTGCGTCTCAGTGGCCTTGGGGGGGAAATTGGCGGGGGAAAGCAGATTGCCTCACCCATACATTATACAACTCGCGGGCTATATCTCCGATTTTGACCATCCAAACGCTGTTTTCACTCGTTTTATTGTTGTTTCAGGTTAATACCTTTATAATCAACCCATAATAGGCGCATATGGATAAATATTAATGCTATTAATGGCACAATGAATATTTTAGTGACGGAAACACCTCAAATACGTCAGCACAGGGGGACGTTTCCAATTACCCCCATGCGCACTTCAGAGGTTAATAATTATTTCGGTGCCATTGCATTTTGCAAGATAATTAAGTGCAGGTTGGCGATTATTATTCCATGTTTATCTTAACCTTAATGGAAACCTTCCTTAATGGAAGGAATGTGTAAGAGAGTATGGGTCTGTGGGTTCAAGGATTGTGTGGGTGAGAATGAAAGTAGGAATACAAACGTGGGTGATTGTATGCGTGTATGCCCCGACAGAGGATATACTTGAAAGAAAGAAAGAGGAGTTCTGGATGAATGTGGAGGCGTGCCTGGAGAAGTTTGACAAGAACGAAAGAATATTTCTGATTGGGGATATGAATGGTAAGGTGGGTGATAGGAAAGTTGAGGGAGTGGTGGGAGGGGGGGGGGTACCATCAGAGGTGAATGGGAATGGTAGTGCACTTGTGGACGTATGTGTGGGGAGGAGGCTGTGGATAGCCAACACCTTCTTCCGACACAGAATGATCCACAGGTACACGTGGAAACGGATGTTGACGATGAAGGATAAGACAGTGGTGGAACGAAAGTCATTGATTGATTATGTATGTGTGGATGAACGAATGAAGAAATCTGTGATGGATGCTAGGGTGTATAGGGGTATTGGAGGGGGTCTGTCTGATCATTATGTAGTGGTAGCTAAGGTTAGGATACAAAAGAAGTGGGTGAGGAGAGTGGGAGGGAGGCGAGAGGAGGGTGGAATGGTGAGGAGGGTGGAGAGGTTGCAGGAGGAGGAAGTCAGGGAGGAGTACAGGAGAGCAGTGGAAAGACGACTAGCTGGGTTCGACCTGGAAGTTATGGAGGAAGTGGAGGAGATGAGCAAGGTGTTTAAGGATGAAATCTGTGCAGCATGTGAGGAGGTGTGTGGAGTGAGGAGAAGAGGGAGGGGAGTGAAAGGTACAGCATGGTGGACAGAAGAGGTAAGAATAGCTGTGGAAGAAAAGAAGAAAGCATATAGAGAGTGGTTGGGTAGTAGAGGGAATGAAGATTCCGAGAGACAGAAACGAGCGAGGTACGTGGAGAGTAAGAGGGTGGTGAAGAGAGTAGTGAAGGAAAGTAAGAGAAGAGTAGATGAGGAATTTGGAAGGAATCTGAGTGTAAAATGGAGGGAGAGTAAGAAACTGTTCTGGAAAGAAGTCAAGAAAGTTAGGGAAGGTAGCAAGGGAAACAGTAAGGGTGTGAAAGATAAGAATGGGAGAATGCTAGCCGAGAAGCAAGACAGAGTCGAAAGATGGAGGGAGTACTTCAGTGAGTTGCTAAATGAAAGGAATGAAGAGCCAGCAAACATAGCTGGATATGGTATGGGAGGGAGAAGAAGAGAAGTAGTGGAGGAGGAGGTGGGGATCAGGTCAGAAGTGTGGGAAGCCATGAAAAGAGTGAAGTTGGGGAAAGCACCAGGAACAGATGGAGGTGTGGGGAAATGTTGAGGTATGGTGGTGAGATAGTGATAGAATGGGTATGGAAAATGTGCAAACTAGCATGGGAGAAGGGGAGTGCACCCGATGACTGGAAGACTGGCATAATAGTCCCCCTATATAAGGGCAAAGGGGAAAGAGGAGTGTGTGGTAACCACCGAGGAATATGTCTTCTAAGCGTAGTAGGGAAGGTATACAGTAGGGTAGTGATTGAGAGAGTGAGAGTGAGAGGAGAGAAATGGATAGGCGACGAGCAGGGAGGTTTTAGGAAGGGAAGAGGATGTGTAGATCAGATTTTTACCCTGAATTGTGTTGTGGAGAAGTATCTGGAGAAGAAACAAAAGGTGTATGTTGCCTTTATGGACTTGGAGAAGGCCTATGACAGAGTGGATAGAGAAGGTTTGTGGAAAGTACTTAGAATATACGGAGTAGAGGGCAAGTTGCTGAAAGCAGTGAAGAGCATGTATGAGGGTGCAAAGGCGGCAGTACGTGTGGAGAGTGAGCAGAGCGAGTTCTTTGACCTGAATGTTGGTTTGAAAACAGGGGTGTGTGATGTCCCCGTGGTTGTTTACTGTATATATGGATGGAGTTATGAAAGAAATACTATCAAGAGCAGTGGATGTTGGTGTATCGCTGAAAAGGGAGGGAATTGAGTGGAAGCTACCTATACTGCTGTTTGCGGATGATACAGTTCTGATGAGTGATAATGAATGGGAGTTGCAGGGTCTGGTAAATGAGTTTGGAACAGTGTGCGAAAAACGGAATTTGAAGGTAAATACGGGGAAGAGCAAGGTTATGGTCTTCGAAAGGGGTGAAGTCACAGAGTGTGAGGTGAAGCTGAACGGTCAGGCTATGGAGATCGTCAACTCTTTTAAGTATCTGGGCAGTGTGTTGAGTAAAGATGGGACTATGGATGAAGAGGTGCGGGAGAGGGTACAACAGGGGAAGAGGGTTGTAGGAACGCTAAAAGCAGTAACAAGAAATAGGGTGGTCAGTATGGAAGTGAAGAAGTCCTTGCATGACAGTGTGGTAATCCCGACACTGACTTACAGAAGCGAAGCATGGACGTTGGTTGAGAGACTCAGACCAAGAGTGAGAGCAGTGGAAATGAATTACTTAAGGAGTGCGTGCGGAGTTACATGGAGGGATAGACAGACTAATGAGGAAGTAAGAAGGAGGTGTGGTGTGGAGGTAGATGTGCTGGAAAGTGTGAAAAGGAACAACTTGAGATGGTTCGGCCATATGGAACGTATGGAAAGCGAGAGAATGACTAAGAGGGTGTACGAGAGCGAGGTGGAGGGACAGAGGGGGAGAGGTAGACCGAATATGAGGTGGAAGGATGGAGTGAGGAACTACATGAACGAAGGCGGTGCTGGTTGGGGGGAGGGGCGTCGACTGACTGGGGACAGAGGTGCATGGGGGCGGTTCGTTCGTGGCCACCCCTTCGGGGATCACGGCGTCAGGCAATAGATAGATAGATAGATAGATCTTAACCCATGCACCACCACCTTTAAAATTTGTTATGCTTCATTAAGGGGAGATTTCCACTCGAGGGATTTTTTTCTAGACCCCTCTCCCTCGTGTTTAGCTCCTTTGCTTTTGGGATTTTAAGACGTTCGCCCCATTAGGCCTAGTTTGGCAATTTTAAGAACTTTTGCCCCATTTTAATTAATTTTAAGACCTTTCGTGCCATTTACGTTTCAATTTTTTCCTGGTGAGCCTGTAATTTAACCCTCTCACCACGGAAGGGCTCTTGAACGCCCATAAAAAACCATATAACAGGTACCCGGAAGGGCTCTTGAACGCCCAGTGGTTGAAAGCCTGTGAGCTTCGTGTGCGAGGCGTCGGTCCGACGCATGTAAACAACAGCCGGCTGGACCGACGCCCCGCATCTCCGGCCACAAGAAGGAGAGCGTCGCTTGTTCGTGTGTGCCTGTATGTTGTTGTTAAGTATCGAAAAGTAGTGTAAAGTGGCTGTTTTGGCCATAAAGTTATCTCCAATGAAATCATCATCACAGCTCAACCAGTTGACTTAGAGAGCTCTACTTAATGCCATTCTACAGGTAAATAACACAGCTACGCTTGGGGATGCGCGGGAATGCGGGAAGCAATCTGATTAACAAATATACGGTAGCCTAGCCTAGACGTTTTTCGGCCAAAACACCCGGGTTTCGAGGAATATATATATAATACATAGCCGGGGCTGGAGGGTTAAGAGGAACTGGCCTTTGGGCGGAATATCTTTCTACCGAAAAATGTACAAATTTATCATGAAAGGGGGTCTAGAGGGTTTAATTATAAGTTTGATGGAGGTCTAGGGAACAAACTATAAACCTCCCTTTAAGTTGAAAATCCGACAAAAATCCTCTATACTGTATACCTCTATTGCCAAACACCATGATCCCCGAAAGGGTGGACACAAATTAATCACCTCTGTCCTCTGTCCCTCCCTCCTTCCACCCAGCAACACTTTCACTCATATACCTCTCAACTCCATCCTTCCACCTCACTCTAAGTCTGCTTCTTCCTCTCTGCCCTTCCACCTCACTCTCGTACACTCTCTTAGTTATTATCTCGCTCCCCATACGTCCCATATGACCGAACCATCTCAAGGTGTTCCTTTTCATACTCTCCAGCACATCCACATCACTATGCTCACCACCCTATTCCTTGTCACTGCTTTAAACATTCCTTCAACCCACTTCCTCTGTTGTACCTCTCCCGCACGTCATCCTCCATACAGTACTTCCACCTTAACTCATCACACTGCCCAAATTAAAAACACAAATTACAAACAATAATTGATTAACTTAAAGTTGTTTTATTTAAAGTCTCGTTTTTCAGGAACGTGACTACAACTGTATACTGTAGACAGTAGGAGGACCAAATGATACCAAATCCATGATAAAATACAGAGATATTTTACAAGGTGATCTCCATATTATTGCATATCTCCAGCGTTCTGCAATGCTCTGAGTACACTAACATATCAATAAAGGCGTACCGTCATCTGGGGTGGCTTCGGACATGTGGACAACTTCGGACATTTTGGATAAAAAGTAAAACAAATAAAAATAGAGAGAAGAGGAGTTTGGTTTTGAAAAATAGATGTGTAGCATTCAAGAGGAATGTTGTAACTATATGTAGGATGAACTAATAATTTAAATTAATTAATTTAATTTGTGGTAAATATTTGTGAATATGTAACAAAGAAAACACATGTTTTTGTAAGTGTGTCAAACTTCTACTGAGCATAATTAATGGGATGTGAGGAAGACAATTAACCTACACCAGAATGTTCTACAATTATCTGCGAGACCATACACACAGTAACTCTTTCCCCAAAGTTCATAATACACAGCCTATAGCCCTAACAATTTACTTTTATTGTTTTCCAGATTTATTGGGGTGTTTTCGGACATAGTTTGGGGTGATTTCGGACATGAGGTGACATCGGACATCTAATATTAGTTACAAGGACCTTCCAATATGAACAACAATTAGTACCTAAGTGTATGGTACTCTTACCTAGCCATACATAGCGAGCATCCGTTGAATCATGTCATCACAGGGATCTGCCTTGTATGGGCCGATCGGCTTTTTGCAGACTCCCATTTTCTTATGTTCTTATGTTCTTATCATCTGTCATCTTGCTCCCGTTTGAGTAACGCCAATTAAAGGATGCTTAAGACTGAGTAAGGTGTCAGATGTTGACATGATTTGGTGGATGTTTGCTGTGTAAGGTTAGGTAAGAGTATCATATTAAATTTCTTTTCATTCACAGGAGTAAAAATGCCACGGATATATAAACCAAAGCCACACAACGAGAAAAGGAAATACAACAGTCATATATGTCAAGACAAATTAAAGAAAGCAAAAAATGATATACAAAAGAAGAACATGAGTGTACGTGAGGCTGCTAAAAAGTGGAAGTTAAGTAAGAGCACCTTACATGACTATATATAAGGGAAACATAGTAAACCTGCTGGTTATTGTTAAAGTTCTGTTTGATGGTAAGAAGAAACATTGACATTATATTGCAGTCATAGTAAAGGTTCTACCAGAAATACATGTTCGTTTCCTAAAGCATGTGAAGGGCACAAGTAACGTCTTCATTACCCCAGTTATTGATGATTACAGTGACATAGTACAAATCCTGCCAGAACCAATACTAGACAAGAAGTGCAGAATGCTGTTCAGTGTTGATGTAAATAAATGACCAAAATAATAGAGAGAGAGAGAAATAGAGAGGGTTGAAGAGCTATAGAGAGGAGAGAGAAAGCGAGCGAGCAGGGGGAGAGAAAGTGAGAGAGAGAGGGGTGGGAGAGAAAGCGAGAGAGGGTGGGGCCAAGAGAAGGGTGGGAGAGAAAGCGAGAGAGAGAGAGAGAGGTGGTAGAGGGCGGGGCCAGGGGAGGGTGGGGCCGGGAGAAGGGTGGGGCCAGGGGAGGGCGCGGCCAGGAGAAGGGTGGGAGAGAGATCGATATCGAGAGCGAGAGGTGAGAGAGGGGGGATGAATAAGGAAAGAGGCAATAATGTGATACAAAGTTATATTTTTTGTAAGGTCCTTTTTATTTCATATTATGATTAGTTTAAGGTATATACCCTGAAAGGGTTAATTAGTATTTCGGGCCATTAATTAGCCAAGATGGCATCTAGTCGGCTGTGTGCCATTAGTATTCCTTTAATATGAAGTCATTAAGATATTATTGCTAAGCTTTAATGATATCAGTATTAGTTTTTTAGAAGTTTGGTCACAAGTGTGAAATACGTTTTCAAGGGTCATTATGTGTAATTTGAATGAATTAATTGTATTTTTTTGGTATTAGAAAAGTGCCTATACATACGGTGTACCTGAATGCATTAGTGATAATAATATAATTGCTTTGTTATTGAGAATACATAACAATTTATATGAAGGTGCTAAAATGCACAGAAACTTGGAATCTAATGTATATGCTCCTCTAAGGGCTACAAATGTAAGCATTTCAGTTTGTATTTTTTTTTTTAAACTCCGTCTTGTGTCCGAAGTCGCCTCTGCATTGTCCGAAGCCGTCGTTCAATACACACACTCAGATTTAAAGGGGAAAACCATTAATGTCCGAAGTCACCTTACCCCAGTCCGAAGTCACCTCATATCGATGATGACTTCGGACACCATTATAAATATTAGTTATAATTAAGCCAAAGGCCTATAATTTTTCCACTGTACACACGATTATTCTACGTTTCTAAGCTATACATAGATGCAAAAGATTGCATTATTAAGGCTTTACCTATTGAGTTAGGCTTAAAATTAGGTCAAATAGATCCGAAGTCACCCCGAATGACGGTATTTAAAAGAGGGCGTATTAGTATCGGTAACTAGATTGAAGATAGATAATCATAGTTGACATAATTCTTATACCTGTAATAGTACAAGCTGCCAGATCAGAGTGGCGGATAAAGGTGCTTGTGTAATCATAATGTAAAGCTTGTAAAATAAACAAACCAAAACTTGGACGAACACAGTAAAAAGACAAAACAACTTATCAAAATTGCTATGTGGAAACAAAGCTTAAGTAAAATAATAATTTATAAATAAAAGAACACAATCCACCACATAGGGTGTACATTACTACATGAGCAAGTTAATCTGCTTTAACCCCTTCAGCACCTTGACGTAATTTCCATCATATTTTGGTTACCTTTATACGATTTTCTTTACCTTACAATCAACTTCTAAGACTCGAGGGGAAAATACTATCCCAATATACCTTCTGATAAAATAAATCTTTCTTAAACTGCATAA
The DNA here is from genome assembly GCA_032716605.1 of Paralithodes platypus. Lineage (NCBI taxonomy): Eukaryota > Metazoa > Arthropoda > Malacostraca > Decapoda > Lithodidae > Paralithodes > Paralithodes platypus. The sequence goes on along the minus strand of CM064484.1, from coordinate 27,499,576 downwards.
AATAATCTACTTTTAGCTTGAATCAAAGGAAAAAATGCATCATGGTGAAGGGGTTAAGGGGAGATGGGCTGGTTTTTCTGGACACCCTTCTCCCTCATGCTTAGCCCCTTTAGTTTTCAGATTTTATGACTTTCAGCCTATTAGTTTGGCGATTTTAAGACCTTTAGCTCCATTTCTTTGTTGATAGTATCAATTACTTTCTTTTGCGATTTCCTTAGTTTATTTATACGATAAATGTAGGTTATTGGGTGAAAAAATGCAGGTCTGTGATTGTGGAGGGAGCTGCACCAAGGGGTGGACCGAGGAAGACCTGGGATCGGACTATATGCGCCGATCTCAAATCTAAGAACGTGACAAGTGAAGCAGCCCTTAACAGGGTTGCCTGGAACGCCGCCATTAGGACAAGAGACTGAAACTGCACTTATGTGTCGAACACTCAGTCTTAAAATTTTATGTATGTATTTTATGTATGTATTTGTAGGGTAGTTATTGATAGGGGTCACTTGAGGCATGCTATGCTTACAGGTACCTACCCGATAGCAATATCATTAGTGAGTGCTATTTGTATTTTGTACTATTGTTAATGTCTTGTCAAGTTGCAAATTTGATTTTAATAGAACATTTTGACACTAATTGTAATTTCTTTATTCAAGCAGAGCTTAGTAAAATTTACCAGAACGTCCCGGACTTCCCAACTTGACTAATTCCTTGAACGCAACGATAGTGCATTGTTATGTGTGCGATTAGTTTGCTTGGGAAACAGATTAACTTGCTCATGTAGTAATGTATACCCTATGTGGTGGATTGTGTTCTTTTATGTCATATAAATTTATTTTAATTTTAGTAAGCGTTATTTCCACATAGCGATTTTGAGAAGTTATTTTGCCTTTATAATGTCTTTGTCCAAGTTTTGGTTTGCTTAGTTTGCAAGTTTTATATTTTAATATCAAGACCTTTCGTACCCTTCAGGTGTTGATTTTTTTCCTGGCGAACTATAGCGAGCTTGTAATTGTGGAGGAACCGGCATTCGGCCGTGACATTTTTCTACCGAAAAATGTACTGTACAAATTAATCTCCAAGGGGGATTTAATAGATATCTGTTTAAGTTTGAAGGAGTTCTAGGGAGGAAATTAAAAAATAAATTAATATATAAATAAATAGACCCAAAAAATAACCACTGTCACCTTAAGTCCTTCTCCACGTTCCTTCACCATCAATATACAGAAAAGATGAGAAAGGTAAAGCCAATATTACATGAGCAAGTTTACCAGCATATTACATTGGAGTCTGGTACTGACTAAAAAGCTATCCTGTCATTTTGAAGGGTGTGAATAATTCTTTCTGATACTTTAGAAGGTTATTGAAGAAGTTGCTCTACAAGATTAAAAATACTGTACCATTATAACTATCTATCAGCCACAGTGATAAAATGATGGGGCATTGTTGTGGCAATACTTTGTTGTACTGTGCTGCAGTAAAGACTGTAGCCACCGTGTTATGGTTGCTGTGCACTGTGTGCAGTACTGTGATTGTACCATGGAAGCCACATTCACTGTGGACGGTTGCGGTCTTTAAACCTGTACAGTAGAGTCACGCATCTCACGCATTTCGATCCCACGATTACGCATCCCACGGTACTATCCAATGGCTACCTGAATTATCATCCCACGAAAAACCACACGATTCCCACGGATGCAGAGCTAATGGAAGCTCTACAGGACGCCGAACTTGATGCCATGGACGATGATTTCACGGGCTTTGGCGGCGACGGTGGGGTGACGGAGAACGAGAGTGGGGCCACGGAGGGTGGTAACTAACATCCGCCTCCCGTCTATCACCACATCCATCACACTAAGCACCTCATCAACTTTTCTAAGGTTTGTGTTTGTGTTTTACTTACCTTTCTTTTCATTAAAGCAACTTACTTTGGATTATTGGCATGTAAAGTGAAGGTCAATAGTCGCCTGACGATAGCCTCCAGTACTTATGTAATTTTCCCCATTACTTTAACCCCTTATTGGCGGCGCTCGACTTAAGTCGTGCACCAATTTGCAGCAAGTTAGGAGCATTATTAAGGCTTTTAAAGGGTTAAAATCGAGTGCAAATGGCCGGGAGCACAGCGGGCCAGACAGCCGACTCCCAGGGCTTACCGCCGTCCATTAACTCATGTTCCCTGTGTTCTCGAGAGGCCGGCAGTGTAGCCAGTAGTGAGCATAGCTGGGAAAAATATACCGATATATGTTAAACTCCCATGTTCGTGGCATCACTGCAAGAGAACCACGAGTGCTACGTAGCTCGTTCTGGTCTCATTTTGAAGCTTTTAGTGCCTAGTTTTTTGCTAAATAATTTTGTTTTCATGCAGATGCTTGATTTATCATGCAGGAGGGCCTGAATATGCCCAAATGAGCCCAAAACACCCCGCTAGACAAGGGTTAATACTCCGCATCCCACGAATTCCGGTCCCACGGTAATATTTCGGTACCAATAAATCGTGAGATGCGTGACTCTACTGTATGTATGTATTAAAAATACTGTACCATTATAACTATCTATCTACAGTATATACTCTGGCACATGCCCCATTTTTTTTTATTAGGGGTGGCCGACTCGAGACAGGGACAACACAACAAAAAAACACAACACAACACAACAAAAATCAAAACATCTAGGTCATCCAGAAGAAATACCCAGAGACCCAGGCCCATTTGGAGTCTCCAGCAAGATTCCACGGTCCCAGATCTCCCGGAGAGGCTCCGATTTCTGCAGGCAGACATGCAGCAAAGCTGTACCACCACAAGCCCGCCCACCATGCATCCAGGCGTACCCTTCATATCTACCGGCTCCCCAGGCCAGGCGCCTAACGGACTATAATCTAGCCCAACTGGCGCCTGACCCCCTCCCAAACGACCGCGTTTACACTTATCTATTCACTAGCATTCTCCATTCATTCCTATTTAATTACCACTTCTCTTGCCTGATCTATAGTCATTCCTCTATCTTCCAACGCTTATCCTACACAGTTTCTCTATCTAAACGCTTGTCCTACACAGTTTCTCTATCTCAATGGAGGTCTTCCTACCCCTCTACCTCCCCTTGTATCTGACTCACATATTTTCTTTGAAAGCCTTTCATCTTCCATTCGCTCAACATGTCCATACCTGCTCAGCACCCTTCTGTCCACTCTGGTCGACAAATGTTCCTGCTGCCCCATTCTCCTACGTATCTCTTCATTTCTAAATCTGTCTCTACGAGTCACTCCACACATACTCCTCAAGCAGCTCATCTCCATCACATCCAGCTTTCTTCTCTCCTTTTTCTTCAGAGCCCATGTCTCAGCCCCATACATCACTGTTGGTACAACTATCTCTTGATACATTGCACTTTAAACTTTCATTCCGAGACTTCTCACCTTCCACATACAGGGTATTTGCCATTACTCCGAAAACTTTCCTTCCTTCACATACTCTTTGTTTTACCTCAATTTCCATACCTCCATTTCTGCTTATCATTCCTCCTAGATATTTAAAACACTCCACTCCACTCCACCATAATAACTGAAATAATAATAATAATAAATTTTGTTTTTTTCGTATATTATTGACTATGATATATTCACCGCTAAAGTGCTTGTGTGATGCTGGCTCAATGGGACAAGATAGAAATACTGTACTGCACTCTTGATTGTGACACTTGGAATCCTACCGTAAGGTCTTCAAGACTAACCCATGGAAGCATGTTCCAAGGTCTTTCAGTGATGACAGTGTCCTGATACTTACCGGTATGAAGTTTATTACCAAGCATATGCTTTTGAACCTGAGCTTTAATATAAACTTTACCTACAATGATAATATAATACTCAGCCAATATTACCAAGTAGGCCTATGATATTAGGAGACTGCATGCCGGTGGAGGACATGAAGACATCGGCGCCATAGACAAAGAGCGCCCCCAACATGAAGCCTACAGCAACAGGGAGGAAGGCCCATTGACCCTCAGCGCCGTACCACCCCGAGGACTCTGCCAGTTCTATGGCCGGAGCCAGCAAGGACCAGAAGGATGCAGCAGTCATCACACCCGCAGCAAACCCAAGGCTGCCATCTAACACCTTCCTCTGTAATAGTACCAGCAAGTTAATAATCATATGCAACATTCTCCTTTATAATACAGACTGTCATAGCTTGCTGTCAATAATATACAACATATTATTCATTAGATTTGTTAAATTATGTGATGATGATGATGATGATTTAATTACAGTAGGGTGATGAGACTGAACAGGCAGTTCATTCGACTGACATGTAGCCATTACCGCTATAAGGTGAACAAGGCTAGGTACAGTTGCAAATATGTACCAAGACTTCACAAAATGATGATCGCTTTACCTTACTTCAATTTGTTGGACCTGCTGAGGGCTGTTCTTGGGCAGCATGATAGGTTAATGGGGATTAAGGTATATATAGTGGGTTGAGGAAAAAAATAAGAGAAATCTGCAACAGAAGTACTGGCCCAACGAAGAAGATCCATCAACACTCACTCACCTCAACCTTTTCCGTGAGGCGAGCTCACAACTACAGTGCCACATCTCACCATCTTCCATACTTAAGCTGTTTTATAGATAGCATGGAATATATTCCCCAGGTATAGTTAGACTTACTGTACAATTTGTGTAATTCAGGAATAAAATAATGTATCCCACTATCCTCAACTGGGGTTGCTACTACTGGTACGTTCCTCTCTAATCTCAACTGACGATGAAAGACTGTTGATAGAACAACATGATAGACTCGATAGAGGTTAATGAGTATGACACTTGAGGCAGACAACAGGTAGCAGAACAATACCTGCGTGCCTGGCAGTAAGTAGACCATAGCTGCACCGGCAGCAGTGAGGCCCCATGTTAGCAGGGTCCCAAGGAGGGCCTGGGTCACCGCAGACACTCCCGACAACATCTTTCACAACTCTCCTGAAATTGTAGATACAAAAACAATCACTAGGGTTTCCCATACTCTCCTCTTAAAAGTGCACATACTGAAAGTAAAAAATGGTCTACAGTAGCATAATGTATGCAGGAGTCATTGCTCAACCTTATCAATCAGATGATAAATTTGTTGTTGTTGATGTTGCTGTTCCCCAGGATGCCTGGCCAAACAGCCCCAAGGCCCCGAGCAAGGCCAAGGCCATGACCGAGCATCCCCACAGAACCCTCCATGCCTACCACAATAAAGCCTGGGTGACTGAAGCCACTCCATGGCGGGGAGCTGAGGAGGGTGCGGAATCGCCCGGGAAACCAAAGCCCCACCCAGGGCCCTGTGCCCCTCAGCAATTATGAAGAGAAAGTTGAGGGACAAAGGAAAAATGTGACGCTTTGGCTCCCAATCTGGGAGGTCAATCCACGGAAAAGACGACGTCATTTAAGATCTAGAAAATATATAAGTAAAAGGAACAGTCAGAGTAAGCCATGGGTATGGCAGAGATCGCTCAGTTCTCACTCTGATAGACCAGCCCATCACCACTGATAAATTTGTATAATATACTAGCATGCACCCTGTGGTGCTAGCTTTTTTATATCGTACTGACCTGTATTGCTATCCAAGCGAGCAGTTGGTCACGATGGGTCTCGGTTTGTCACATGCCCTTGGGTTAAGTTACCCTACCCCACGTGTGGCGCAGACCACTACTGAGCTAACCATATTGATTTATTAGAGGATGACAAAATACTATGAATAGTGTGGAAAAGAGAAGGAAAAAAGTAGTCAACAGAAAACTACTGCGAAGCTGTAGATGAGTGGTGGTGACCCGATGAATGCGAGGGAAATGGTGACTGTAATTATGTTCCAGATATGTAGTAGTAGTAGTAATTCCCTAGGCTGCCTGGCCGAACAGCTCCTAAGGAAGGCCACGACCGAGACCGGGTTTTCCCACAAAGTTCTCAAGGAGTATGTGTTGTGTTGTAGGCGTAAATGGTTGCGTGTTATGCAGTCTTCCATAATGTGTTTGACAGTATGCAGTGTTGTGTTACAACCCGGACAGGTGTCCAGAACGGAGTCATCCAGCCTCTTCTGATAACTCAGAAGGGCTGGCTGGTGCCCACTTCGCATCCTAGCCAGGTGGACTCTGTCCTCACGGGAAAGAAGGGTTTCTGAGGGATGAACTTCAGGGGTCTATGCATGTAGCTGAGTGGTCTTTGAGTGACTGGATGGATCGGTGGACGATTTGAATATGGATATGCTTCTGGGGGCTGGCTTTGGGTGGGCAAGGGGGAGTGAAGACAGTATTTGTGAATGATAATGAGAGCTAGGTGTTGTTTTGATGTTTCTTGGTGTGTGTGGATGTTCAGCCATGTAGTATAATGGGTTGTTGTTGTCGTTCCCTAGGCTGCTTGGCCGAACAGCCCCGAGTCCCTGGGTGGTGTTGGTTTGTGGAGGCTGCAGCAGGAAATTGTGTCTCTCTCATATCAAGGTGATTCTTGATTTTGAGGACTTTGGTCTCCTGGTATAGGTGGTCTGTAGGTGTGGTAGCTGTGCAGCTTTGTTCTGTATGGTCTGTAGGGTGTTGTGATGTGTTTCAGAGAGGTTAGAAGCCCAAGCAGGGCTAGCATATTCCATCACTGAATATATTATATAGTGTTTGTATACCGGTATGTGTGTGTGTGTGTGTGTATGTATTGGGAAGAAGGAGAAATATGGACGGTTAGATGGATATAGATGGGTACAGTATATAGCTCAATAGATAGCTCAATAGATAGATAAATAGAAAAATAACTTCCAGCTCTTCTGAGCTATCAGAAGAGACTGGATGTCTCCGTCGACAACACCTGCCCGGGATGTAACACAGCACCCCATACCATTAAACACATCATAGAAGACTGCATGTAACACAATCATTTACGCCAACAACACAGTCTACACTCCTTGAAAGCTTTGTGGGAAAGCCCGACTGTAGCCATGGCCTTCCTTAGGGACTCGAGGCTGTTCGGCCAGGCAGCTTAGGGAATGACAACAACAACTTCCAGGGACATAATGGGAACTGTGGAGCACAACTTTGTACAGTATATCAATAATAATGACTAAAAAACATGGCACTTAGTTTTGAGACAGGATATGAATAGTCTCTTGTTTGACAGCCTGATGGTATGGGATAGGTTAGGTTAGGAACTTAGGATAGGATAGGATAGATAACTTGATTTTGCTTATTCCCCAATTAAAACCCCAAATTCCCAGGCTTTACTCATGCAAGGACGGGTAATTGTCAATGATAATGGAATGGATTACAGTTTCATATTCATCATTCATGAACAGGATAAAGGCTACCAAAATACAAAGAACCTATTTAATTATACTAAAATCGTCGGTAGCATATTCAACCCATTGGTGACAAAGCAGTGCACTGTGCTGTGGAACTTTTATTCAGATTTATCGGTATGTACCAGTACTATTGGAGTTTATGACAGCCACAGTCCCCCCAAATTATGGTGTGTAATATGGGCTTCTTTTATAATTGCTTTGAGTACAGTACTATGTACAGTTGGTCAAAGTTCCAGCTGACCCACCCTCGCTCTGGGGCTCGCAGAATTAGCTGGCAATACTGGTGTAGTACAGAGGCGTATCTTACAGGGATTGTGATTGGTAGATCTGATTTCGGCAATATCAGTGTCAGAACATATATTAACCTAGGCAAAGGAAATATATAAATAGTAAAATTGCATATAGCACTATTTATAATCATGAAATATCTCCAAAATTTCATAGATCTGCTTAATTAATTGACACAATAATGGCTGATAGTATCCTTGAATCAAGGATACCATCAGCCATTATTGTGTCAATTAATTAAGCAGATCTATGAAATTTTGGGAGATATTTCATGATTATAAATAGCGCTACTGTACAGTATATGCAATTTTACGATCGATATATTTCCTTTGCCTAGGTTAATATATGTTCTGACACTGATATAGCCGAAATCATATCTACCAATCACAATCCCTGTAAGATACGCCTCTTTACTACACCAGTAGGGATGGATGTAGAGTTCGGGCATACGTTCGTCATGATTACATAGGGCGATCGCTGCGGTTTACTTCGCGTCTATTTTGACGGCAATTTTTTCGGTTATTTGTCCCCTGCTGGCAATATATATGATGATGACAATATGTCATGGGGGGGGGGGGGGGAGGTGAGGGGAGGGAAAGCCCCCCTTCAACATATTATTGTATCCAAAGGCAGTCAAAATAGACGGGAACATGATTGTAAAGGTCCGACGCCTCCCCCGCCGCCGTCATGTTTACATTTGTCGATCGCCGTGGTTAAGTTCGCGTCTATTTTGACAGCGATATTTTTGGTAATTTGCCCCCTGCTGGCAAAATATATGATGACAATATGTCATGGGGGGGTGAGGGGGGCAAAGCCCCCCCTCAACATATTATTGTATCCAAAGGCAGTCAAAATAGACGGGAACATGATGGCAAAGGTCTGACGCCACTACGCGTAGTGTAAACAAGGCTGGCGGTACGCCCGCACTTTACATTCTTGCCCACCAGTATTGCCAGCTAATTCTGCGAGCCCCAGAGCGAGGGTGTGTCAGCTGGAACTTTGACCAACTGTACCTGTACTGGGTTTCTCCTGGTTTTTGAAATTATATTATTGTTTATTCTTATTTTGAGTCTATGGGTTAAATAAAGGATATTGTTGATGGAGCCGGGTAGAATGTAGAGTTCGGGCGTACCACCAGCCTTGTTTACACTACGCGGAGCAGCGGCGGACGCTTGCCATCATGTTCCCATCTTTTTTTACTGCCTTTGGATATAATAATATGTTGAGGGGGGGGGCTTTGCCTCCCCTCTCCTCCCCCATGATATATTGTCATCATCATATATATTGCCAGCAGGAGGCAAATAACCGAAAAAAATCGCCGTCAAAATAGACGCGAACTTAACCACGGCGATCGACATATGTAAATGTGACGGCGGCGGTGGACGCTTGCGATCATGTTCCCGTCTATTTTGAATGCCAGTGGATACAATAATATGTTCCCTCCCCCCCCCCCCATGACATATTGTCATCATCATATATATTGCCAACAGGGAGCAAATAACTGAACAAATTTACGTCAAAATAGACGCGAACTTAACCGCGGCGATCGACCTATGTAAACATGACAACCGTACGCCCGGACACTATATCCATCCCAAGGAGCCTTTCGCTGCGGTTTGCACGCTCTCGGTCATGACCCCATGTTTGCTTCAATTTAACCCACTGCCGTGGGATACAATAATAGGTTGACCCTCACCCCCCCATGAATTATTGTCATCATTATATATATTTCTTACAGTTTCTTACAGTTTCTTACAGTAGATCCTCTGGAAAAAGGCAAACTAGGCCTGTGTATCCAGCTCAGTACCAGTACTTGCACTGCTGCGGTCGTTCACGGTGTTGGCGGCGGCGGTAGCAGACGCAACATTTTTACTATTCTGTATTTTTGCTTTATAATCAAACTTCAAATCTTGTCTTCCCCATGCTTTATCAAGATTACTTTCAAACTCTCTTATTGATTCGGAATCGACTACATACTGGGGCAGTGCGTTCCACTCATTTACCACTCTATCACAAAATGAGTTCTTTGCCTTCTCAAGCCTATTTCTTTCTTTGTAAATTTTCTTTGAGTGTCCTCTCGTTCTTGTTCCCTCCCGCATCAAGAAGATACCTTCACACACATCCTCATCATACTTTCCTGACACTATCTTAAAAGTCTCTATCATATCCCCTCTCTTTCTCCTATATGCCAGTGTCGGAAGCCCCAGTGCCCTCAACCTCTGCTCATAGCCCGCGTTCTTCAACGTTGGTACTAGCTTGCTAGCTCTCCTCTGCACTTTCTCCACTGCTTCTATATCCTTTACCATATATGGAGCCCACACCTGGTTTGCATATTCCAGGTGCGGCCTAACCAGCGCTGTATAGAGATTCCTGAAGATTTCTTCGTCAAGTGACACAACTGTCCTCCTTATCAGCCCTACAATTATATTGGCTTTGTTTATCTTTTCTGCTAAATGTTCTGAGAAATTTAACTTATTGTCTATCACTACTCCTATATCCTTTTCTGCATTCACTTCCTCCATCGCTTCATACATACTGTATCCTACCTTGTCTATCTTGCTTGTCCCAATCCGCATGTACTTGCATTTTTTTGGATGAAAAGGCATTAACCAATGCTCAGACCATCCCTTCATGCCATCCACATCTCCTTGAAGCAAACCCATCTTCCTTACTCCTCACTCTTCTATACAGCTTAGTGTCATCCGCATACAGGTATATCTCACTTCCATTAGTTATAACTTCAGGTAAGTCGTTGATAAATATAACGAACAGTAGTGGTCCCAACACAGATCCCTGAGGAACCCCCCTTGTAATTTCCCTCCACCCCGAGCCTATTCCATTCACCAGCACCCTCTGTCTCCGATCTTTCAGGAAGGCTTCTATCCATTTCACACTTTTCTCCCCTATATTATAGCTTCTAATTTTCTCTATTAACCTTTTATGTGGGACATTATCGAAGGCCTTCATAAAATCACAATATACCACGTCTATTACATCACCATCCTCTAGAATTTGCATCCAATCATCTACCACCTTAATTAGCTGTAGTACCGTCGACCTCCCCGGCAAGAATCCGAATATTGCCAGCAGGGGGAAAATAACTGAAAAAATAGCCGTCAAAATATACGGGAACTTAACAGCGAGCAATCGACCTGTGTAAACATGACCGTACGTCCAGATACTACATCCTTCCCAAATACCCTCTATACCACACCAACTCATTGCATAGAAGATGCCTGAGGACATAGGCCATATAGCTGGTCACTCCAAATCATGTGACATGTATAAATAAGGTGCTGTCATCTAGTGTGGCAGAAAGGAAGCAACCAACACCTCGTAGTCGTAGCTTTACTGAATATTATAGTGGCCTCGCAAGAGTTACATGCTACTGAACAGCCTACAGTCTCGAGGATGAGACATAGAAAAAAGAAAGGGCTATGGAGCTCCGATCTTACTTTCAACCATCTTAACAATTTTACCAACACACCTAAACTTTGTTAGATGCTGAAATAGCCTCCCACAAATTTGTACTCAGGGTGAGAATCGAACCCGGGCTCCTTGGGTCACAACTCACAAGGCAATCATGTTACCACAAGACTAATAAGGGTACCTCACTTAGTCTGGTACCGGTAGTCCAAGTGTATTTTCTCATCTTGTTCAGTTTAGGCTAACCTATTTCCACTGACTTTATATCACTTCTACGTAAGGGTAAGGGAAGCGAAGGCTCCGAACGACCAGAAAGGAACCATCCGAACCAAGCCTAAGCCAAAATGACCGTGAGTCCGTCGGAGAGACAGGTAGGGAGTGGTGAGTCAGCTTACTGGGCGTGCTACACACGCTCATGTACGGACTAGCAAGCAACTTGCTGGAGAACTGACAACTCTCCCACACACAATCATAGCTTTCCCTGCCTCCTTACTTGTCCTGTAGGATTTGGGATACCACTTTAGATCAGTTGTGCCGGCATATTTACCAAGATGGTAAGATCCTGTGTAGCGGGTGGAACTGATTTTCAGATGCTTATTTACTAAGAAACATTGAACAATATCTTTAACCTAACAATATCTTTAACCTAAACTAACCAAAACCTAACCTTACCTAGTACAGTATATTAGTGGACTATTTATAAATGTAAAATGTAAAAATATATTGTAACATTACCAAATTAATGGGATATAAATACATGTCTACCCGCTACACAGGATTATACCTAATGTAGTGTTCGGCCATACCGCCCGCCTTATTTACACTACGCGTAGCGGCGACGGCGTACGCTCGCGAGCATGTTCCCGTCTATTTTGACTGCCGTTGGCTACAATAATATGTTGAGGGAGGCTTTGCCCCCTCTCAAACCCCATGACTTATTGTCATCATAATAAATATTGCCAGCAGAGGGCAAATAACCGAAAAAAATCGCCTTCAAAATAGACGCGAACTTAACCGCGGTGATCAACCTATGTAAACATGACGACTGTAGCCTATGCCCGGAGACTACATCCTTCCCAATTTATATTAGCTTACGCTTACCTATAACGGATATGGGATAAAATAATAGGTGGTGGTGGGGGGGGGGGGCAAAGTGGCTTATTTGCCAGCAGGGGGCAAATAACAGCTGGGTGTGGGATAGCCTAATTTCAGAAAAAAATAAAAATAACATTCAAATTAGATGAAAACATGATCGCGAACGTATGAGCAATGTAAACAAAGCGACGATTCGCCTGCCAACACGACGAAAATGTTTTTGTTAGACCCAGAGACAGTAGTGATCCAGAGCTGGAGATACAGGTTTGATAGCCTCTTCCAGGAGTCTTCTGTGAGTATCTGTGAGTATATCGGAGTTCTTCAAGGTGTTGATATCACAAATCCTCCATGCGGACGTTATTGAAATTATTAGTGAGTATTAGTGAGTATATTAGTGAGAAATAGTGAGTTGGGCCTATAATTGGGCCTTGTAATTGGGGTTGGGTGTGACAGGGATCTGCCTTGTGTGGGCTGATCGGCTTTTTGCAGACTGCCATTTTCTTATATTCTTATTATTGCGAGTCTATACGACGTACTACGTACAGGGGAAGGATGTAGATTGTAGTGTCAACATATTATTGTATCCAATAGCAGTCAAAATAGATGGGAACATGATCGCGAGTGTCCGCCGCCGCACCGCGTAGGCTAGTGTAAACAAGGCGGGTGGGAATTTATTTATTTCTACACCGGGTCGAAACCATCGATATATTATTTAGACAAATATGTTAGTTAGGTCATGTACTTCATTGCCATATATGTCCACCCCGTCGGTAATTCATTATAAAAAAATCCCTAAATGTCTAAAAAAAATCCCTAAATCTCGCACGGCTCACCCGATCTCCATTTTCTGTTGCGTTGGTGCGGGACGGCCACCCCTCTCGCTCCACCACCTTCATTCATTGGTTAGGTTAATGACAAAACTTGGCTCGGATTTCATGGATTTAGCGGGGGTGTGGGGGCAGCAGCCCCCACCCATAATACTAGGTTAGGTTAGGTTAGGTTATTTGGTTAGGTTAATGACAAAACTTGGCTCGGATTTCATGGATTCTTCCAATAATTTACGCCTCTTACCCCGCAATTTCCCTGATCTTCATAGCCCTCCCCACTATCGGGGGCCGTGTCTTAAGATTGATGGATAAGACTTGTTTTGCATTTTCCGATGGGGTTCCTAAAAAAACACAACTAAAAAACCCCAAAACAAGGAAAAAAACTAAAAAATACTTGTAAAAATCGTCCCCGGTGTAAAACTAAATATTTACCGGCGGGTGGTATGCCCGAACACTACATCCTTGCCTACGTACCTAGGCTATTGTCCCTAATAAATTGTAACTAGCCTAATAATGCGGCACTAATTATCTTAAGTTTAGGCTAGGCCTAAACGGATTTGGTTTTAACACCTTGCCCGTAAAGAGGGTTATGGGGCTCCGATCTTACTTTCGACCATCTTGACAATTTTACCAAAACACGTTAACTCTTCAAATGCTGAAATATCCTCCCGAAATTCTGTACCAGAGGTGGGAATCGAACCCGAGACCCTTGGGTCACAGGTCACAACTCACAAGGCATTAGCCTATAGGCAATCATGAATCAAGTTATCACGAGACTAGGCTAATAGGCCTAAAGTTTTTTTTTTTTGTTTTTTTTCCAACTAGGCTACTCCCTCTCGGGCATAGGCTGATAGCCTTTACACTCTACCGCTGAACACGGTGAGACCCGTGAGGTCTTGCTCCAGTCTAGGGAGTGAGACATGCGAAGCTTCACGGCTCGAAGCAACTCCATCTTCTGAAGCCACCTCGCCTCTGCGCTTCACAGTCTCATCCCCCAGACTCAGACCCTCACTCTCAGAACGCCACCTATTGAGCAATTAACTCACTAGGCATTGCCCCCTTGTAGCATATTTTTGAATAGACCTATGGGAATATTCATACAATGCTATTTAATCAGGGAACAATGAGGGTATTTTTTTTTTTGGCATTTCGGTGTGCTGTGGTAATGCACTGATACTAGGTACAGCACAAATTCCATCCCAATAATATCTTCTCATCGACATATTGGGATTTGAACCCGGGTCCATTGGAATTGGATTACCAGTCCAGTGGCAAGACCACTCCGCCACACCTTCCCATACCTCACTTAGCGTGGTAGTTTAACCCATTGGCTGCGGGTGATGTTCCTGAATGTCCTGGCAATTTACAGCAATTTCCAGGCTTTAAAAGCCTGTAAGAGAAGATGGACCACATCTTGGAAGATAGTGGAGATAACCCCATTATCTGTCTCAGTGCCGGGAGTAACGATGTTGGTAAGGGTAGAAGTGAGGAACTGCTGCAGCAGTATCGGGATGTGTTAGATAAAGTTAGGATGAAGGGAGGGATCCCTGTAGTACATTGTATCCTACCCAGAAGAGGAGTTCCCAAGGAATGGACATCCAGGGCGATTGGTGTCAATTGCCGTTTGGAGAAATATTGCAAAGAAAAAGCAATACCATTCATTGATAACTGGGATAGTTTCTATGGGAGAGATGGGATGTACGCAAGGGATGGGGTTCATCTTTCACGGTTAGGGGTTTCTACATTAGCTAGTTCTTTAGATAGGGTGGTTGTGGGGTTTTGAACAGAAATATTGAGAGTGTAAATGAGAGGTTTAATGGAACAATTTTAGCGTCAGGCGAAAGCGATAAGGATATTCAGTCTCATGCTAAAAATGATGACTATAATGCAAATGATAGTAGTGATGGTGCAACGGAAGATGGAAATGTCGTTAGAAATAAAGGTAAATTAGGTATAAAGAAAAGAAGTAAATTGAGAGTATATTACACAAACTGTAGGAGTCTATGTAACAAAATGAACGAACTTAGAGCCCTTGTTAGCAAAGAAAATATAGACATAATAGCGCTAACTGAAACGTGGATTAATACAGAAACCAGGCATTTTTTAGCAGAATTTGATATACCAGGATATAGTTTGTTTAAATATGACCGAACAAGTAAGAGGGGTGGCGGTATAGCAGTGTTTGTCAGGAGTACATTAAAAAGCTGTATTAAATCAGGTATTAGACTAAGTAACGATAATGAAAGTGTTTGGGTAGAGGTTAACGAAGGTAGTGAGACCATAGTTATTGGAGTTATGTATAGACCGCCTAATATGAGTAGAAATGACGGAACATCATTATGGGAGGACATTAAAATGGCATCAAGGTTTAGCAATGTGTGCATTATGGGGGATTTTAATTTTCCGAATATAGATTGGCAGCATCAAATAGGAGACTCTGATTCTGAGGAGTTTATAGAGGTAGTACAAGATAGTTTTTTATTTCAATTCATAGATATGCCGACTAGAGGTAATAATATTCTCGATTTAGTTTTCAGTAACAATGAACATATGGTAAATAATGTAGAGATAGGGGACCACCTAGGAAATAGTGACCACAATTCTGTGTATTTTAATATACAATGGAAAGGTAATACCAGAGAGAATACAACATTAATTCCTGACTTTAGAAAAGCCAATTATGGTGGGTTAAGAAGAGCCCTATTAGCCGACCCTATGGTAAAAAAATTAAGTCGATCCAGGTGTCCAAATGAGTGTACCCCTTCTCAGGCACCTGTCATCTTAAGTCAGGAAGAGACGTCAACCTTGGTAGATACATACGATAATTTTATCAAGTCAGTATTCAATGCACAAAATAAATACATCCCCAAAAGAAAATTTAGATCAATACAGAACCAACCCAAATGGATGAATAATAGACTATTAGATCTTCTAGGACAAAAGAGAGGAATATATAGAAAAATTAGGAAAGGCGAAATTCACCTACTTGCTTACTATCAGAATCTATCAAGACAGGTAAAAAAGGATATTAGGAAAGAAAAAAGAAATTATGAAATCAAGGTTGCCAATGACTCAAAAAATAATCCTAAAGCTTTTTACCAACTATATAAATCCAAGGTTAGAGATGTAATTGGTCCCCTTAAAACTTCGATAGGAGAAATGACAGAAAATGATTTAGAAATGTGCAGTACATTAACCCGTTGAGACCCAGCGTCGCACGTGTTGCGTCGGCAGTGTTTGATCACCAACTCCCAGCGACGCATCACGTGCGTCCGACATATAAAAAACACTTACGTGGCTCGTAAGGTAGGAAATGGCGGGAGAATAGGAGGGGGAGGTACCGTAGTGTGTGTGGGAGCAGGGCCAGTAGGTGTGAGCAGGCCGAGACAGCCGCGCGGCTGGTGGTGGTGGGCTTAGTGGGGATAGTTTACACCCTTAGTTCACCGCCAATTTGAACCTTCATTACTCCGGTCGTATGGGAGCTAGAGGCTTGAGATTTATGTGAGACACTCCTTAGGATGTATGCCGTACAATGCCATACTCAGTTTTTACCCTAGTGCTCCCGGGCGGGTGGTCATGCGGGGGAGACGAACTATTGAAACCCCCCCCCCAAATGACCGAAATGAGTTTTTTTTTATTTTTGTCTTCATTTCTCACCATTCTCTTCCATTTTGGCTCAACAAATTTTTTTGAGGCTCCCCCCCCCCCCAAAAAAAAAAAATGTCCGAGGTGATTTTTATTTTTATTTTTTTTCATTTCTCATCCTTGTCTTCCATTTTAGCAAACAAAAAAAAGAAGTGAAAATGGCTTGGGACTGGGGTGAACAAAATATTATAACTAGCCGGGGCTCAACGGGTTAAATAGTCAATTTCTTTCCGTTTTCACTAATGAAAATTTGGCACAGTTTCCAGAAGTTCGTAAGGTATATAGCGATAGTATAGAAAATAGGTTAAGTACGGTTACTATAAGTAGAAATGATGTGCTTAAGGAAATTGACAGACTGAAACCTCATAAATCGCCTGGTCCTGATGAGGTATATGCTAGAGTATTAAAAGAATGTAGGGATGAGTTAAGTTACCCATTAACATTTTTATTTAACAAGTCATTGGAGACAGGTATAGTTCCAGAAGCTTGGAAGCTTGCAAACGTAGTTCCGATCTTCAAAAAAGGTGACAAATCAATAGCATCCAATTACCGTCCCATTAGTCTTACATCAATCATAGGAAAGCTACTAGAGTCAATTATTGCTAGTAAACTTAGAAACCACTTAGATACATTTAATTTAATAAATTCTTCTCAGCATGGATTCACTCAGGGACGTTCTTGCCTTACTAATTTGCTTAGTTTTTTCTCAGATGTATATGAAGCAGTAGATAATGACAAGTCATATGATATAATATATTTAGATTTCAGTAAAGCTTTCGACAGAGTCCCCCATGAGAGATTGATGAGAAAGGTTGAGGCGCATGGAATAGGTGGGGCGTTGTTGGGATGGATTAGGTCATGGCTAATTGGTAGGAAGCAGAGAGTCAGCATAAATGGTACGAGGTCAGAATGGGGAGCAGTCAAAAGTGGTGTCCCCCAGGGATCTGTATTAGGTCCTCTGTTGTTTGTTATATACATAAATGACCTTGATTTAGGTATAACTAGTAGGATAAGTAAATTTGCAGACGATACCAAAATGGGGAGAACAATTGATTCAGATAGAGATATAGAGTGCCTCCAAAGGGATCTAGATACCTTACACGAATGGTCAGTAAATTGGCAGATGAAGTTTAACATTGACAAATGCAAGGTATTAAAGATAGGGAAGATGCATACAAATGTTAAATATAAACTAGCTAATATGGAATTAGAAAACTCGAATTGTGAGAAAGATCTAGGTGTGTTTGTTAGCAATGATTTGAAGCCTAGACAACAGTGTATAAGCGTTCGAAACAAGGCAAACAGGATTCTCGGGTTCATCTCAAGGAGTGTGAGTAACAGAACTGCTGATGTTATCTTAAAACTTTACTTGTCATTAGTGAGACCCCATATGGATTATGCTGTTCAATTTTGGTGTCCTTATTACAGAATGGACATAGATTCATTGGAGAGAGTACAACGTAGAATGACAAAAATGATCCATAATATTAGAAATCTTCCGTATAAAGAAAGGTTGAAGAAATTAGGCTTACATTCGTTAGAGAGACGCAGAGTTAGAGGGGATATGATAGAGGTGTTCAAGTGGGTTAGTGGGATTAACAAAGGGGACATGACAAATGTACTAAAGCTCAGTGATAGCGAAAGAACTCGTACCAATGGTTTCAAATTAGATAAATTTCGTTTCAGAAAAGATATAGGCAAATATTGGTTTGGTAACAGAGTTGTAGATGGGTGGAATGGACTACCAGGTGCTATAGTGGGATTAAAAACGATAGGGAGCTTTAAGATAAAATTGGATAAGCATATGGACGAGAAGGGTTGGGTGTGAAGGGGGATCAGCAGGGTTGGGCCAATCAGCGCTCTGCAGACCCCCGTAATCCTGCGTTAATCTCTAACCGTTTTGGTAAGATGATCCTCAGGGTATTAGAGTGTTGAGCCTGTAATTGGGGTTGTGTGGGACAGGGATCTGCCTTGCTTAGGCCAATCGGCTTTCTGCAGACTCCCATTTTCTTATGTTCTTATGTTCTTATGTTAAAAGCCGTAGAAATTGAGTGTCAGTGGGCGGGAGCGTGAGGGACCCACCTCGTGACCTACGACCCTCAGAGCAGCAAGCGCCGAGCCGTTCACTGAGGGAGACTGTGTCTCGCGCGGGTGGCTCACAACAGTGTTGCCGAGCGAGCGAGAGCTAATAATTAGCGGTTTTCTCGCATGTCTATGGCACCATTGGGTAAATTTCTATAATTGCACCTATACGAGCTAAACAAATTATTATTGTATTTAACAGGAAGGTACAAGAGGTAAGTGATGTGGTATAGGTGGCAATATACGGAAATGGATTATAAGGGCATTCCGCCCCCCTCTGACAAAAGTCTATCAATCTAGATGTGACACAAATTTACAATGTTTCAGAGAGACATTAGCCTAACCTAACAACCTTACCTAACCTAACCTAGTATTTTGGGTGGGGGCTGCTGCCCCCACACCCCCGCTGGTTGGGTAAAACGGTAGAAATTCAGTTGGGGTGGAGTGAATAACCGTAGATTTTCGTAAGGGGGTAAGAGGGGGGCAGAATGCCCTTATAATCCATTTCCGCATATTGCCACCTATACCACATCACTTACCTCGTCGTACCTTCCTGTTAAATAGAATAATATTTTTTTTAGCTCGTATAGGTGCAATTATAAAATAATACCCACCATTGGCACCGCTGCGGGTGAACCCCGCCACCTACGAAGCCCGTTCTGGTCTCATTTTGAAGCTAGGCCTATTTTCGCCTAGTTTTCGGCAGAATACAGTTCATTAGATGCAGATGCTTGATTAATCATTCAGAGTGCCTAAATATGCCCTAAATAACCCAAATATGCCCGCAGCATAAGTGTTAAGTATATTTCCGCATCTTGTTCAGACAGTTCAGTAGCATATTGGCGAACCTATTTTCACCGAGACACTGACTCTAGTAGTCACTCTACAGTCATGCTCTAGGTGATTAAATGGCCAAACACTGCAAGTTAATGACATTAGCCTAATAGGCCTATTCCCTAACATTCAACTAGGCCTAGGCCACCTAAGTCTTGAAACAACATTGCCATTTGCCCTGCCCTGGTTTGCCACCATGCTAAGTTAGGAATCAAGTCTCATAACCCACGTCACCATTCCTAAAATATGATGTTATGTCCAGTAAAGTATAGGCTATATAAATATTCATTAGGCCTAGGCTAGCACAAACCAAAAAATGACAGTTCAAAAGAGGGCTAGGCCTACTTTCATCTAACTCTATATACACAGGTTACTGGTAACTCTAGCACTCTACAACTCACGTAGAGCTTCAGACTGCCCTTAAATAAAGCCCCATACACTTGAGACCACTTACCTACCTTCATAAACTACAGGGAATCAATAAAAACAGATGTGAACCATATCGGGGTAATCAGCATTCAGACGATCCGGGCTCAGGAATCCCCAGGCACAACGTACTCCACTCCAGCAGAAGTTTTGTTCTGTTAATGATATGGAGTGATCGTAAGCACACTATTGTTTTACTTTAGGGTAACAAACAAATACTGGCTAATTTAAAGTAATGTAAAGTCATACATGGCCATATAGGCTACTTGTATTTATACAGTGGTCGAGTTTATATTCAAAGTACTGTACTCTAGAACTTCTCACTTACTTTACCAACTATACCGTACTGTAGTTGAAAATGTGTCTATCGACACTTTGCGCATTAACTAGTACTATACCAAGTACAATACAGTAATTCGTGTATTCAATACAATACATATAACCGTATAGGAGTTTTTTGTCAAACGATGGAGAGTGATGAGTCTGAGGCGTATACCCAGACCGTGGAACCAGAACAGCTGCAAACAGCCCCTACATAACATGATAGTGGTGGTGATTTGGGGGGGGGGGGGGGGGGGGCTTTCTTCCGGAATAGGCACGCTCACAGAAGACACATTTTCAAAATGTTTGTCTGATTTGTATGATTAATGTCTAGGTATGGGCCATAGCAACCATTCTAAATCTTGTGAGAGGCCATAAGTGTTTTTTTTTTTTTTTTTTTTTTTTTTTTAAAGACAATGAACGGAGGAAGGAAAAACACAGATAAAACAAAAAGGTCCATGTGCCTAAAGGCATCCTCCATTCATAAAATGTTTGTAACAACTGGATTTAAACATTTGTAGATTGTAAGTTTGTGGAAAGCAATTCGAGGGAAGTGAATTCCAAAGAGTAGTAGTTCTAGGGATAAATGAATTTTGATAAGCAGAAGTTCTGCATTGTGGAGGAGAAAGTGTAAATTCATGGGCGCTCTCAGCTGCCCTAGTTCTACGGGGAAAGATGTGGAGAGGCGGCACAATTGAAGCAAGTTCCTCTGAACAATTGCTGTGAAAATATCTGTAGAATAATGCAAGGGATGCAACGTTTCTTCGTATGGATAATGTAGGAAGGTCCTGTGTGATTGCTGGGTTATTG
The DNA here is from genome assembly GCA_032716605.1 of Paralithodes platypus. Classification (NCBI taxonomy): domain Eukaryota; kingdom Metazoa; phylum Arthropoda; class Malacostraca; order Decapoda; family Lithodidae; genus Paralithodes; species Paralithodes platypus. The sequence goes on along the minus strand of CM064484.1, from coordinate 27,478,518 downwards.
ATTAATCTAATAGCTTTATTTTGAATTTTGTCCAACTGCCTCAATGCAACCACTCCACTTCCACTCCACAGAGGTGAACAGTAATCCATCTGAGAAGTAAGAACGCACATGACTTTTATATATTACGGCCAATTTAAGTTCCTTACTGTTTCTACTGTTGATCATTGAGCAAAAGCAAACTTTTGTTTTTTGAATGGCCTCAGTAAGCACCTGTGCCTTCTATCAAGCCATTTCTTACAAGACATAAACAAATGTCTGCATTTGCGAACGAACAATATTTGGATGGGTTCAGTTATAATAATAATAATAATAATAGTTCTTAACCCGGGAGCTGCGGGGAGACTCTTAAGAGTTCCCCCGGCGCACTGCGGGGAGACTCTTAACCCGGGAGCTGCGGGGAGACTCTTAAGAGTTCACCCGGCGCACTGCGGGGAGACTCTTAAGAGTCAGAGAAAAAAAAAATCAACTTTTGACATCGAAAAAAAAATATTTTGTAATTTTTTTTTTTTTTTTTTTTGGCCCCTGGGCCATGCAAAATCTCAGTCCTCTACCTCCCCTCCTTCCCCACTTTCCTCCTCTCCTTCAGTTATCACCTATTTTCCCTGTTATTCCCTTATTCTGAGGTATATTTTCGTGCTAACATTAGAAATCCGATTGGAGGGTGTGGTCATCACTGATAGCAAGCGAGTGCAAGAGAGAGAGAGAGAGTATCGATCGACTGTGTCTCAGTGGCCTTGGGGGAAATTGGCGGGAAAGCAGATTGCCTCACCCATACATTATACAACTCGCGGGCTATATCTCCGATTTTGACCATCCAAACGCTGTTTTCACTCGTTTTATTGTTGTTTCAGGTTAATACCTTTATAATCAACCCATAATAGGCGCATATGGATAAGTATTAATGCTATTAATGGCACAATGAATATTTTAGTGACGGAAACACCTCAAATACGTCAGCACAGGGGGACGTTTCCAATTACCCCCATGCGCACTTCAGAGGTTAAGAGTCAGAGAAAAAAAAAATCAACTTTTGACATCGAATTTTTTTTTTTTTTTTTTTTTTTTTTTTTTTTTTTTTTGGCCCCTGGGCCATGCAAAATCTCAGTCCTCTACCTCCCCTCCTTCCCCACTTTCCTCCTCTCCTTCAGTTATCACCTATTTTCCCTGTTATTCCCTTATTCTGAGGTATATTTTCGTGCTAACATTAGAAATCCGATTGGAGGGTGTGGTCATCACTGATAGCAAGCGAGTGCAAGAGAGAGAGAGAGAGTATCGATTGACTGTGTCTCAGTGGCCTTGGGGGAAATTGGCGGGAAAGCAGATTGCCTCACCCATACAATATACAACTCGCGGGCTATATCTCCGATTTTGACCATCCAAACGCTGTTTTCACTCGTTTTATTGTTGTTTCAGGTTAATACCTTTATAATCAACCCATAATAGGCGCATATGGATAAGTATTAATGCTATTAATGGCACAATGAATATTTTAGTGACGGAAACACCTCAAATACGTCAGCACAGGGGGACGTTTCCAATTACCCCCATGCGCACTTCAGAGGTTAAAGCTAGCGCATGCTAAGCTAGCTAAGGATAGCTCAATAAGGCCGATTAGGCGTATTTCCATTGGGGTCCTGTACTACTACCCCATCCCTTTGCTCATGAGGGATGGTAACAACTCAGTGCTTGTGAAAAATCTTTAATGCGCCGAGCGTGGGCGCGAACCCGGGCCTTCTGGGTGGAAGTCCGAGACGCTAGTCACTACACCAAGCGAGCCGCATAGTTAACACTATGCATTGCTAGACACCCGCTACGAAGGCTTGACGTGGCCCTGGCCAGGTTACGTATTGGCCATACGACACTTTCCAGCCATCTCCACCGTATAGGGATTCTGGGAAGCCCTGCATGTCATTGGTGTGGTGCTCCGGAAACCATTGAGCATTATGTGATGAGGTGCCCTCGATTCTACACGCAGCGGGTGATCCTCGCTGGTTTCCTACGACTCCTTGGCATCTCCAATCTCACCCTTGCTACAGTCCTTGGTGGCCGAGGGGTCCCTGATGATCAGCGACGAGCGGTGGTTCTCCTCTTCTGTGACTTCCTCCTGAAGACAGGGCACTTGGTGCGTCCCTGCTAGACGTTTCTGCCACCACGAAGGACGGGCTGGTACAGGCGCGGCGACGTGCTTGAGTGGCCCCTGAACTACAACAGCAACAGCAACATATGCATTGTGCATAATATCTCCATTGTCTACCTTAACCACCAAGATGGTCTTTTCCTCTTTTTCCATGTTTGCACACAAGGTGAAGTGGGCTGGGCAGCCAGTAGAGTTGGGCTGCCATCCCTTACTAAAACGTCTTTATCCCCTAATCCAGAAAAACAACATCAACACACATTTATAGAATCTACCTGCTTTGCATTTCTGTAGGCTATGCTTTTGTGATAGGTAAAATGGAATAAACAAAAAATTCAATCAATTATTGGGGGCTTATGTCATGACAAGGTGTAGCTGCACTCCACTCCCTGGGGTCTCTCCATGCGAAGTCCCAGCTCGCAGCTTTGTAATTGTCTATCCAAATAGTTTTCAACATGATCACTTGACTTTCTACAGCCACGAGTCACATATGATCTTCCCCAAGGTTTCTTCTACTAGAGGTCGTCACCCACCAAATTCACTGCTCATGGTAATTTTACATAATACATAGGCCTACTGGTCTCTTGAGTGCATTTCTTTAAAATTAATAGTTCACTTCACCTGATGGTCTCCATGTTTAGGGGAAGGGCCCCAAAGTTAACTTTCAACAAGTTCATGGATCATGCATACTCTGTACATTTTATTGTCAACCACTCCTCTCTTGCATGTCTGTTTGCTAACACATTAATTTCCCCATAATAGTAATGGGCTACTAGGTAATCAGATTTTATGCATGGTTACGCCACAGGGGAATTTCTGGTTGGCAAGATATCACGAATTAATGTTGCTAGTGCAGTAGGTCTACTCTGGTTGCAGCCTGCAGACAAGTGGCGGCAGATTGGGTGAACTCTCTGCATGGCTTCGGGCATTCAGCACACGGCACGGTTGTAGTGACAGCCTCGCTTACATTGTGCATTGCAACATGAAATACAGCCTCCACGGAATACTCCTTTTGGTTAACTTTCTTCTAATTTATCTCCACAATAGTACAAATGTATATAATTCGCAGCATATTTTGCTACACAATCTTTGTAATAGCTGAATAATATCAAGATGAGGACATGGCAATCTATCGTCAGCTGAAAATATACAGACTACATATATAAAGCTTACCTAATGTGAGCTTAAGCTTCACTGTAAACATTAATGGGTATGACAAGGGTAATTGAAGTGTCCATTATAAATGACTTATTTAAAGGCATATTGATGGTAACAATATATATATATATATATATATATATATATAATGGAAGGATAGAGAGGTTAGCAATTTTCAATATACCCGAAGGGTTTATATAACTTTTCAAATGTTATTTACCCCCCCCCCCCACCACCACCACCACCACCACCACACACACACACACACTTCAATGTCTAAAAATTTGGCAGATAAGTTCCGGGTCTTGTATCGCAGACTCACTATCGCTTGCTCAGAAAAAAATAAGAATTAAATGTGGCGAAAAGTTTTGTAATCGCCAATATTATATTACTTTTACCCATTGATTAGGAGAGGACTTTCCAGAGCTCCCTAAATTCGTCTTGTATGAGCCAGACTATAAGAGACTACAGTAAGCCATCATGGTGGTAATGGAGGTAGTCGAGGTAGTTTATCACACACCTTGGCCATGACCAGTCTTTCATGAGCTTAAGGGGGCTCACCGTTTTTTTTTATCTTTCTCTCTTTCCCTGGCTTGTATCCATTCGGTCCCATTCAGCCAACTTTTTCAAGACGTTTATCCCCATCCAGGTGTCGATTTCTTCCTGGCGAGCGATAGCAAGCCAGCATTGTATGGAGAAATCCGGCTTCGCCGGAGAAATTTTCTATCATTTTTTTTTTACAAATTTAGCTTGCTGTCAAAACAAAAATATATATATGCTGGCTCGCTATCTCTCGCCAGGAAAATATTGACACCTGGATGGGGGTAAGCGTCTTAAAACAGTAGGCTGAATGGGGCCGAATGGATACAAGCCAAAGAGAGAGGGAGAGAAAGATATAAAAAGCGAGGTGGGCTCCCTTAACACAATTGCTAAGGGTCGATTAGCTTCATTTGTACGTGGTGATCTATTTAGTTCGCGATATCGATAAAAAAACAAATTATTGCCCAGTTTATTAGTAAATCAATTTATTTAACTCTACTTATTTTTGTTGTGGGTAGGATATGTATCGGTTTCACGTATTATTCATTTTATGCTAATGATTGTTTGGAAATAATGAAAAGACGTAATGTTTTGCCCCATTAGTTTGACGATTTTAAGACTTTTTGTGCCATTTAGGTGTCGATTTTTCTTTTTTTGGTGAGTGATAGCGAGCCTGTACTTTATGAGGAACGGCCATTTTTCTACCGAAAATGTACAAATTCATCTCGAAGGGGGGTCCCGGGAGTAATTTTTTAAGCTTAATAGAGGTCTAGTGAGGAGGCTAAGAAAATAATAAATATATATATAAATAAATGAACAATTAAACACAGATCTCCCCTTAACATACAGTGAAGGAAAACAAGACTATGCCCTACCGTGCAGGGGGGCAAACCGGGACAATGGTGCTGAGTTGAGTGTATGAGGGAATACAGGAATATTCAAAATTAAATTAAATTCAAAAGACTTTATTGGCACAAAGTAATGTACATAAATACAGGTGTTACATAATGTGCTTGATGTGTCATTGTTATATGGCCATTCAATCACTCCCAAGGGCTTAATGGGAACTATGGAGCATAACTTTAACTTCCAATATTTAAGGGGGTTATTTAATATATACAGTATATATACACTGCATATACAGTATATATATATATATATATATATATATATATATATATATATATATATATATATATATATATATATATATAAACAAGATCGTTCCAGGAATACATGAACACCTAAATGACACGAAACGTCATAATAATGACAAGGAAATTGGGCAAAAGTGATTAAAATTGCCATACTAATGGGGTGAATGTCTAAAAATCTCATCTAATGATGCCATAGTTTTTGGGCCTAAATATGACAAGTCCCTCGTTGGCCCACCTGCTACTGTGTGTTTTACTGTATTATTATATTTTTTTCACCAACCAACTTCACTTCTAAACTCAATTAATGAAATCAACAAATACATGTGGCACTCCAAGGACTCGAACCTAGGATACTCACACCGAAATTCCGCGCACTTATGCATTACGCTATCAAGACAGTTAAAGAAATATGCACAAGCCTACAATATATTATGCAGTTTCGAATCCTGCATATTAATCTGAGCATGTACATATATTCCAACTGCGCTATGGTAGCCTAATGTATAGACGAATGGAAGGAGTAATTAATGGGGAACTTAACCCTAGGGAAGGCCTCGCTAGACCAATAGAGATTTCTCTATTGGTCTTGGTAGAGTGACTGCCTCGTAGCCCAAGGGTCTTGGGTTCAATTCCATCCCAGGGCAAATTTTCGGGAGGCTATTTTTGCATCAAACGAAGTTTAGATGTGTTGGTAAAATTGTCAAGATGGTTGAAAATAAAATCAGAGCTCCATAACTCCTCTTTCGTGTATGATGTAAAAACCTATTCCTACAGTAGGACATCGTTTCATGTGCAAAGTGTGCTTGGTCATATATACTCTTTTATTCTCAGTTAGAGGCTTGACCCAGTCCTTCAAGTTAAAGTCTATTTTTACGGACTTTTGTAGCTTTGGTAAGGTCACTGTAGGAATTGGTTTTTACACCATACCCGAAAGAGGATTTATGGAGCTCCGATCTTACTCTCAACCATCTGAATTTGTTTACCAATACACCTAAACTTCGTTAGATGCGGGAATAGCCTCACGAAAATATGCCAGGGACTGGGATTGAACCCGGGACCATTGGGCTATGAGGTGAACACCTTACCAGTGTCACCAAGAAAGATATCTCACTTGGCAAGGTCGGCTCAAGTTATTTCCGCATCCGGTCTGTTTCAGGCTAACCTATTTTCACTGACTTTACATCACAACAATCGCAAATACAATACATAAGTGCAAGTTTCCTCTCATTCTAACAGATTGGTTTATATATACAGTACATAAAAATCTAACAAGTACAAAACTAAACATCCTTTCAATATACTGTAGTTTCTTTTTAATCATATAAAAGGTCCGCATTCAAACATTGAAACGACATCAACAGGAGGATATATAGATCAGAATACAAATATAGATATTGGTCACAAATTAACTATTACTAATAGTTTTCCAACCAGAAACCTCATCGGGCTGCGTCACGAATCAAAGAAAGAACCTTATCTTTCGTTGCCAGGTGAACAACCATCATATGCTCACGGAGTCGCCGCTCCTCCAGCACCTCATTCATGAGATTGTTGCACACTTTGTTTACAGAGACCTGTTCTACTTCGATTTCACGCTGGAGGTCGTCATACTGTTGTTGGAGAGAGGTACACTTTTTTTTCCCTGCGGTTCGTTCTACCTCCAATTCACGCTGCAAGTCAATATATTTTCCTTGGAGGGCGGCAAACTCCTTCTTTAGCACGTATCTTTCTTCCTCAATCTCCCGCTGCTGGTCGCAATCAGAGAATTGCAAGGCAACACTCTCATTTAGAATGATCCGTTCTGCCTTTAACTCCTCTTGCAAGCCCTTGTATTTTTGCCTCCATCGCCAGGCTGACCACATCACCGACCCCACCACCGCCGCACCGCCAATGATGCATGCGCCTTTTAGAAACATCTATTAAAGGTTGGAGATAATACGTAAATATCTCTTATGTAGCAAATTTATTAGATATTACAAGCGATTCTCCTTTTTACCGATTACAATCTTCAGCCAAGTCTCGCTCCTTTGGCTTCCTGAACGAAACTGAGCTTCTTCCAATCTCCGTCCTACACCGAGTGGGTAAAATATCTTTTATCATCAAAACAATGTAGTATTAAGATTATATATATATTACATTTTCACTTCATACAGTGACATTATAAAATACGCATATTATATGCGGTAAATCTGTATGCCAATATTAATAAAATAATTAGTTAACCCTAACAATATAGTTTTCTATATACCTTATTCGTTATAGAAAACGATAAATATACGCTGACTATTATAAATATATAATACTGACATTTCGCAAAAAAATATTAATATACATGGTAGTATAAGATCTAACCATTTTATAACAATAGGATTTAAATTATTCGACAGTTGATCATAGATTTAACTTTCTAACCTTCATTATCAGGTATCAGGTAGGCCTAGGCCTACTACTCGTTCCGGACCAAGAAAAATACAAAAATGGGAAGGGTTTTGAATATTACAACCCACAGTGCATAACCCGTTCTTCGATATTATAAATTCAATTCTCGTAACAAGTTATTACCCTGGCCGTTATTAAATGATTGACTTATTTTGGCTTCAAATTAAGTCATACTAATATTTAAAAAAAACAGACGTAACCAGTAGTGTTTTACTCTTAAATGAATATATATGATCGCGCTAACGATAGCATGCTAACATCCGTGATTAATGATTATCACTTGGAAATATATTGTATATTTTCAAGTGATAATCAATTTCGTTATAACATAAATTAGTTTTCCAAATAGACCCCTTTCCTGACTGACTCACGACCTAGCACAAATTCCTAGACTATGGTCAAGATATAGGCATTACTTTTTAATCTTCCGACATTTAATTAATTGACTATTCTTACTTAAACCTAGAAACAAACTACAGTTTCAAACTGGGCAACTATGTCCCTCAAATATATTTCACATGCAATTGTATCACAACACTCTTAGGTATTCACTTCGCAAAATTCAACTACTCACAATATAATATATTGATTCCTATCTTCAAACTATCTATTAGCTTTTCGATTTCCTGACAATTTAGACCTATTTCTATAACTTGGATTTACTTTTATTACATCAATTGTTGTATGTAATCTTTGTTTCCTTTACTTCACCTAATATAAGGGACATACATTTTTAACCCGAGGAATGCACCATTTATGGTTTTATAAAGGCCGCGTATGCGAATAAATTACCTTCAATTCTGACATAATTTGTTATATTTACCATATAAAGCATTTCTGCTACATGTGAGTATATGTTACTTGTATGATGAAGATGTGAACAGTGAAGACCAGAAAATAGGTGTAAACAGCAAATATCCAGTCACAAATCATATATTTGTGATGGGGAGGGTTGAGTCATGTGACAGACCAGGCAACATAGACCCTCCCTCTCCAAGTTCTTGTGAGGCGCTGGTGATATCCACGTATGTTAGAAGTTGGGAGGAGGTGGAGGGCAGGTGAAGGAAGGGAGGGAGAATTCTGACACGACAGTAGAAAGAAATAGTGGGTAATAAATACGGAAATATTAGGGTAATTGAGGAGGGGTGAGAGGATATATATTTTTTGTTCTATGTGTATGAAGGAGACAAAATGCAAAGCTGCCTGTAACAAGTGTCTCCCCCAAAGGTTGAAAGAGCGACAGAGTCAAAATCAAGGTACATTATAGATAATTAAGATGTTTTGGAAAAATGTCTGGTGTGCTTGTTAAAGGTGAACTACAAGGGTTGAACGAAAACACGAAGATTAATGCAGGGTCATAACTTGGCATGAATATACTGTAATATGTATATGAGCAATATCGATATAATTCCATTAAACTCCAGAACAAAATACTAATATATATAGTCGTTGGTGACGAACTGGCATTTTCAGTCAGCTGGAGTGACTCCATTGTGCAGAGAAGCCGTTTGTAAACAAGATATGCGGTCCTGAACAGTGAGGTCTGTTTTTCGTAATTAATACCTTTCAATTCAATACTCAAGCTCTGCAAAAGATCGACCAACGTCCCGATGATGTGGTGCACATCAAGAAATAATCCCAGCTCGCCAGCAATAAACATACATGCAGTGTTTATGCATGTTTAGCCTGGTCCAGTGTTGAGTGAGGTCGGTTCTAAGGCCTATTTCGTAATGATAATATAGTTTTCTGTTCAATTTATATATCGCGGTCCCTTGACCAGACAGTGGTGAAGCCAAATGTTGAGCTGTAAACATGCATACAAATTATAAGTTTCTCAAATAAAAAGAAAAAACACAGATTCACCCATTTTCCATGTCGATAGTTCCCGCCATTGGCTACAGTTACGTCATGGTAAACACGCCAGTTCACGCCACATAAAATAACTTAGATAAGCTATATTTCTATGTTGTTAAAACAAATTGATGAAAGTTCTTCAGTATCATATACCTAACACCAAGCAGATCCCAATGGACATTGTAGTTTGAATAGGTTTCATCCCTGGAATTCACCTTTAAGTGCAGTATGTCTTCCCATAACCTTATTTCAGATCGCCAGTATGGTTTCCTTAAGGGATGCTCTTCTTCTTACCTTATTAACTCTTGGTCAACCTCCATTTGTGACTTCGGTGAGACCTTTTCTATTGCGCTAGACATATTGAAAATCTTTGATAGAGTCTGGCACAAATCTCTAAATTCTAAACTACCTTCCTTTGGTTTCAATCCGTTCATCTGTGCCTCTTTCTCCAATCTCCTTTCTGGCAGCTCCATAGTTGCGTTGTGGACAGCCATCATCACTTCCTCAACTTATTAACTCTGGTATTCCTCAGGGCTCTGTCCTGTCTCCGTTCTCTATCTAATACTCATTAATGATCTACTCAACTATACCTTCAGTCCTATCCACTCCTATGCTGATGACTACCTTACACTATTCAACCAGTTTTCCACAACGACCCATCATGTAATCACTCCAAAACTCACGTGATCAGGCCATAGCACGCCTAGCTTCTGATCTATCAACTATTTCTACCTACACACACCCACACCTATCTGCACACACACCTACCAACACCCACCCAAATCCACCTACACCCACCCACATCTATCTAAACCCACCCACATCTACATACACACCCCCACATCTAACTACACACACCCATATCTACCTACACCCACCCACATCTGCTTAGAAACACCCACATCTACCTACATCCACCCACATCTACCTACACACACCCTCATCCACCTACACCCACCCACATCTGTTTACACAAACCCACATCTACCTACACCCACCCACATCTACCTACACACACCAACACCTACCTACACCCACCCACATCTACCTACACACACCAACACCTACCTACACCCGCCCACATCTACCTACACACCCAAATCTACCTACACCCACCCACATCTACCTACACCCACCCACACCTACCTACACCCACCCACACCTACCTACACACACCCACATCTACCTACACACCCAAATCTACCTACACTCACCCACATCTACCTACACACACCCACATCTACCTACACCCACCTACACCCACCCACATCTGCTTACACCCACCCACACCTACCTACACACACCAAGATCTACCTACACCCACCCATATCTACCTACACACACCCACATTTACCTACACACACCCACATCTACCTACACCCACCCACATCTACATCTACCTACAACCCACATCTACCTACACCCACCCACATCTACCTACACCCACCCACATCTACCTTCACACACCCACACCTACCTACAGACACCCACATCTACCTACACCCACACACACCTACCTACACACACCCAAATCTACCTACTACCACCCACATCTACCTACACACACCCACACCTACCTACAGACACCCACATCTACCTACACCCACCCACATCTACCTTCACACACCCACACCTACCTACAGACACCCACATCTACCTACACCCACCCACATCTACCTATACACATACACCTGCCTAGATACACCTACCTACAGACACCCACATCTACCGACACCCACCCACACCTACCTACCTACACACACACACACACACCTAGGCTACCTAGACACACCTACACCTACATCTATGCACAAACACACACACCTACTTACGCATACACATTTACCTACCTACACATACACTTACCTACCTACACCCACCTACACCTACCTACCTACGCACACCCACCCACACTTACACCTATGGGGGAGGCGATAGCACAGTGGATAGCGTCATGAACTTGGTGGACTGCAGACCAAAATGACCTCCGCTCGAGTCCACGCCAAACGTCGGGATTTTTTCCGAGGTGATCTGATTGTTCCTGCTGTTCTACAAGTATCATGGCTACACCGACACGCCAAGAAAATACCCCATATATCGTCACAAATTAATAGCATAGAAGATGCTCGATCATATTCGAAGATGCTGTGAACGACCGTATAGCTGCTCTCTCCAATCAAGTGACGTGTATAAATAAGGTGTTGTCATCTAGTGTGGCAGAAAGGAAGCAACCAAATCCTTGAAGCTCCACTGACACCATCTAGTGCGACACATATGAAGCACCCAACAACTCGAAGCTTTAATCGATAATCTCGGGGCCTCGTAAGAGTTAAAGGCTACTGAACAGCGTACCGTCCCGAGGTTGAGACAGGGAAAAACAAAAAACAAACAAAAAACAAAAAACAAACAAACACACAGCCACATCTAAATACCTACACACATACACATACCCACATCTACCAACGCACACATACAAAACCCACATCTACCTACACACACACCTACCTAAATACACAGACCTACCTACACATACCCACACCTACCAACCTACACCTCTCAACATACACACACACAGACCTACCTACCTACCTACACACATACCTACCTACCTACCTACATATAAACCTACCTACCTACACACACACCTACCTACCTATACACACAGACCTACCTACACCCACCCACATTTACCTACACACACACACACAGACCTACCTACCTATGCACACACACACAGATCTACATACACCCACCCACATTTACCTACACACACACACACATACTTACACTCACCCACACCTTCCTACCTACATCCACCCACACCTACCTACGCACACACTCATCTACCTACCTACCTACACACACACACTTGCCTACCTACCCATACACATACACCTACCTACACACACCCACACTATACACACACAGAGTCATCAGGCCTCACCCTCCTATCTTTTGCTCATCAATCATGCTTCACTCCCTTCAAACTTTGCCTCATTCTCACCTCTCTCTCTCTCTCTCTCTCTGATGAGGATTTCTTTGTTACTCACAACTTTCATAATTTCTTTCTTTTTCTATCAACCTATTATCCATATATATATATTTTCAACTAGCTAGCTATTTACCTGCCTGTAAGTCTATTTATCATATTTATAGTTTGACTCCCCCCCCCCCTCTCTCTCTCGTCAATTCGAGTCTGGTGCGGACGGTATAGCAATTGGTGCATATATGCTGTGTATATATATATATATATATATATATATATATATATATATATATATATATATATATATATATATATATATATATACAGTTTTTGAAACTATTCTTGCTTCCAACTTTCTTAAGCATTTCTCTTCTCATAATCTGCTCTCAGATCGCCAGCATGGCTTCCTTAAGGATCGCTCTACTGGTGATCTTCTTTCATATCTTACTAACTCTTGGTCATCCAACTTTCGGGACTTCGGTGAGACTTTTTCTGTTGCATTAGACATATCGAAGGCCTTCGATAGAGTCTGGCACAAATCTTTAATTTCCAAACTACCCTCCTTCGGTTTCTATCCCTCCATCTGTGCCTTTGTCTCTAATTTCCTTTCCGGCCGTTCCATAGCTGCGGTTGTGGACGGCCATCGCTCACTTCCTCATCCTATCAACTCCGGTGTTCCACAGGGTTCTGTCCTATCGCCTATTCTCTTTCTAATTTTAATAAATGATCTTCTCAACTGTACATCCAGTCCCATCCATTCATATGCAGACGACTCTATCTTATACTACTCAATTAGCTTTCCAGAACGCCCCAGCCAGCAGTCCCACAAATTCAAACGTAATGAAGCCATAAAACACGTATCTTCTGATCTAGCTACTATTTCCAATTGGGGTAGAGAAAACCTTGTTGCTTTTAATGCTTCCAAGACCCAATTTATCCATCTTACTACCCGTCAGGAACCTCTAGAGAACTATCCCTTATTCTTCAACAATACAAAAATCAATCCTTCATCTTCTCTCAATATTCTCGGTGTCTCTTTTTCTTCTGCTCTCACTTGGAAGGATCATATTACCAGTCTTGCTAAGGCAGCATCCCAAAAGCTGGGTGTGCTCAACCGCCTCAAGGGGTTCTTTACCCCTGCGCAGCTTTTTGCTCTGTAGGCTACATGGGCACAGTGCGTCCTTGTATTGAGTATTGTTCACATGTGTGGGGAGGATCCTCTCACACCGCACTCCTAGACAAAGTAGAAAGGAAAGCCTTTCGTATCATTAACTCCCGTCCACTCACCAACTCTCTGCAATCTCTCTCTCTTCGCCGCAATGTTGCATCTCTCTCACTATTCTATCGCTACTACAATAATCAGTGTTCCTCGGAGCTTTCCCAGTGTATACCACCTCCTCTACGTATACCCACCTTGCAACACAATCCCACCCCTACTCTGTGCAACTCTCCAACCCAAGAGTGAAATGCAATTTTCAGACTTTCTTCTAAACAACTGCTGAGCTCTGGAACTCTCTCCCAGAATCAGTCTTTCCCTCTTCCTATGACTTAAATTGCTTCAAACTCTGTGTGTCCAGGCATTTTAGCTCGAACGTCCCTTGATTTTGGCCCTGTCACTCTTTCAAATCTGGGGGAGGCACTCGCTGCAAGCAGTCATGCCTTTTGTCTTCCTCATTCACATACAAAAAAAATATATATATATAATTTTTTTTTTTTTTTTTATATATAGCCTATATACTTTATATACAGTATATATATATATATATATATATATATATATATATATATATATATATATATATATATAGAGAGAGAGAGAGAGAGAGAGAGAGATAGATAGATAGATAGTGTGTGTTTATGTGTGACATTGAAAACTTGTAAGAAAATTCCAACCAACGATCACGAAATGACTTCCTAAAATGATAGGATCTAAATTGGTCATGTTATTTGAGAGAGAGAGAGAGAGAGAGAGAGAGAGAGAGAGAGAGAGAGAGAGAGAGAGAGAGAGAGAGAGAGAGAGAGAGAGAGAGAGAGAGAGAGATAGAGAGAGAGAGAGAGAGAGAGTTGGAGTTGATTTAATGTTTAGCGGAACAGAAGCCACACCAGTTGTTCAATATATAGACACATAATATTATATACATGTGCCTTTTGTTTACCCTGTATGTGTTGACGGGGAGGGGGGGGGGGCGGCCCCATCCAATCAGAGACGCCAATGTGTTGCTTTACTCCAACTTCAGACGACTTTAGTCAACTAATATCGGACCTGTAGCCTATTATTCAGTGTGTGTGTTCTTTTTAGATAGTTTTCGCGCTTTTGATTCTTAGACATCGATTCATCGCTCAACAAAATCGTTTAATGTTAGGCAGAATAAATACAGTGTCATCGCACTGAAGGGGTTAAAAGGGTGTCGTGAGGAAATAGGGGGTGGGGTGGGAGGGGGGCATCAGATACAAGCCTAAGACGCTGACGATTATATATAGTCAATCAGGCAGTCAGCAGGACAGTGAATAGGTCATTAAGTCATTAAGTCAGTCATTCAGCAAGTCAATTAGTCAGTCAGTAAGTCAATTAGTCAGTCAGTTAGTTAACCAGTCAGTAAGTCAATTAGTCAACCAGTCAACCAGTTATTAAGTCAGTCAGTTAGTCAATCAGTCAGTCATTCAGTGGCTAATCCTGGTATCACTAATAACGTATTATGGTACAACACTGAAGGACAAGCAGAATTTTGTTTTCGCCTTTTGTTTACTTCAAGGGACTGTTCGGTTTTGTTAGTTTTTGCTGACCAACAAAAATCGAGTTTAATGTTTTGTTCGTTTCTGAGTGACGTACCAGAATGCACTAAAAAGGGGGGTTGGGGCCTGGGGGTTAGGGTTGGGATGGGTGGGCGGGGCCCGAGGGGCAGCGATCCATAGGCCATACATGATACAAAGGAGAAAGAAGGCAGCAAAAGGAAATTACTGCCTCTATAATCAGTCAGTACCTCACACAGTCACCACTTGTAAACCAACCACCGAAATAATCATTGGTTTCACCTTACATGCAATCCAATTCCACAGCAAGGTTACTTCATGACAGTATCCGTAATATAAACTTTGTTCAGGTTTGTACAGCTAAAATGAAACAGATCCTTCCAGCGGTCTCCCTAATAATGTTTTATCTTCGATCCTTTGTAACGTTTTAACACACACCGACGCGACATAGCATACCATCTTATACTAATAAACAAACATATGTATTTAAAGAATATATGTAAGATATTAAAAATGTAAGATATATGAACATAATCAAATATTAAATATATATATATATATATATATATATATATATATATATATATATATATATATATATATATATATATATATATATATATTAACAGATATGTATTTAAAGAAAATATACGATTGTATAACAAAATTAAAATGGAAGATCTATCAAAGAAATAAACCTTCAGTATTATATAGATGAATACACTGCCAGACACATCAAACCATGAAAACAATGTACCCGAAGAATCAAAACCAATATACACACAGATCCCAAAGTGAGGACGTAAACACAAAAACAAACTCCTGGATAAAAACAAGAGCGAGCTAGGCACACCAGAATATCCTGCCGAAATCGCCATTCACGCGCGAAAACTCCCAGAATCCTCTTGTTTACATTTTTGACGGGGGATCTGAGAACGCAAGAGATTTTTAGTCAGTGGTTTCCTTGTGATCAGTAGGAGGCCTTCAATCACGTCTTTCGGCTTTTGTTTTCTCTCTTTTTTTTCCTGTGTTATTTTTCTGCCTAGTTGCTGTCATCGTCTTCCGTCTTTCATTGTTGCTTAATTTTTTCCCTTCTGTTTCTTCGCTTTCTCTTTGCCTGTCTTCTTTCTCCACCTCCACCTTTTCCTCTTCCTACTCTATTCCTCTCACTCAATCTCTTCTTGTGTTTTGCTCTTCCTCATCTCTCTCTCTCTCTCTCTCTCTCTCTCTCTCTCTCTCTCTCTCTCTCTCTCTCTCTCTCTCTCTCTCTCTCTCTCTCTCTCTAACACACATAGCTGCTTGTAAGTAATCGAAACAAACTACAAATAAAAGCAATATCTGGAGATAACAAAGCACCAATGTAAATTTTAAACCATAAAAGACAATATCGAATCTTTTTGATGAGCTACACAATCCGAATTCGAATGTTCCATAAGACAACGCACGCTGTTATATTGTTCTCGATTGACAGTGTTTATGTTTACTTTTACGTTGTGGGACCCGCAGAGGGCTGCTCCCGGGCGGCATACTGTGCGGGTGTTCTGCATTAGGGTTAATGATTAGGGAGAGGATCAGGAGAAGGAGAAGGATTAGGGATGTAATGACTGGTGATCTTAGTCTTAAAAGAATCAAGAGTGGGACTATTAACTATTTGAAATGGGAGGCGATTCCACTCTTGGATGCTGCGGGGAAAAAATGGTGTCTAAATATGTCTGTGCTTGCCTGATAGGTGTGGTATTTTAGGTTGTGGCTGCGTCTCGTAAATTGTATACTTGTAGGGTGTAAGTATATATCTTCGTCTATGTTTACTAAACTGTTCGTGATTTTATATAACATCTGTTGTCTGTGTATAATGTCTTGTCGTAAGTGACAGATGTAGTGTGGAGTTCGTTTTGCTATTCGAAGGTTCATATCGGGCCAGGATTTATGTCTTAGAGTGTATACTAAAATCATCCAAGATCAAAATAATAAAAGGGGTCAATATAATCATGTCGTTATTTACTTTTGATTTTTGGTATACCTTTCTATCCTTATATTATTTGAGTTTATCACTACCAATAAACATTTAAAGGGCACCGTAATTACCTTTGTCATACCTTTAAACCCATAATATTTTAGTATCCTACTCCATATTTCATTTTTTTCCCCTTGATATGCATTACTCCACAGCAAATTGTGACCAAAACTTAACACTATCTGATCCGACGTCGTCGTTTGCTATGAAACTTAATTTTATTATTATAGAGGATTTAGCTTGTATTTTGCCATTTTCGAGCAATGTATTTAGAAAACGACCCTTTGTTTATTTATACTACCCCAGACGATTATATTTAGCTTAGGAAGTCATGAAGTCTGTCCCGATCAACTAATTCAATCTGATTAATTTTTTGTTATGTTCATTCACTAACGCCAGCCGATTTTTTTCTAGCTTAGGAAGGAGGCCTGCGAGGCTTGTTGACGTACTATTAAATTTGACATGATTGATAGTGTGCTGCTTGTTTTGATAGCCTTGATGCAAAATTAAAAGGATATATTATGGTGGAGGGGGAGGATTTTAATATGGAGATAATGGTGTTTTGGTAGGTAGGTAGGTAGGTAGGTAGGTAGGTAGGTAGGTAGGTAGGTAGGTAGGTAGGTAGGTAGGTAGGTAGGTAGGTAGGTAGGTAGGTAGGTGGGTAGGTAGGTAGGTAGGTAGGTAGGTAGGTGGGTGGGTGGGTGGGTGGGTAGGTAGGTAGGTAGGTGGGTAGGTAGGTAGGTGGGTAGGTAGGTAGGTTGATTGATAGGTATTGGTTGGTAGGTTGGTTGGTAGATACATTTGTTGGTTGGTTAGTAAACAGGTAATAGGTAGGTTGGTTGGATGGATGGTTGGTTGGTAGGATATGGATGGTTGGTTGATTAGTTGGGGTTGGATGGATGGTTGGTTGGTTGGATGGATTAATGGAATGGATGGTTGGTTGGTTGGATGGATGGATTAATGGAATGGATGGTTGGTTGGTTGGATGGATGGTTGGTTGGATGGATGGATGGATGGATGGATGGTTGGTTGGTTGGATGGATGGATGGTTGGATGGATGGTTGGATGGATGGTTGGTTGGTTGGATGGATGGTTGGTTGGATGGTTGGTTGGTTGGATGGATGGTTGGATGGATGGTTGGATGGATGGTTGGTTGGATGGATGGTTGGTTGGATGGATGGATGGATGGATGGATGGATGGTTGGTTGGTTGGTTGGATGGTAGGATAGTTGGTTGATTGGTTGGTCGGATGGTTGGTTGATAGGGTTATTTGGTTGGTAGGTAGGATGATACGCACGGAGGAGAGAGAGAGAGAGAGAGAGAGAGAGAGAGAGAGAGAGAGAGAGAGAGAGAGAGAGAGAGAGAGAGAGAGAGAGAGAGAGAGAGAGAGAGAGAGCCTGAAGGTTAAAACGTAAGCCAGGAAGTGCAAGCTTTGTGTAATACGCCTTAACCAACAAACTCATCTAAAGTATACACACGACGCATTCTCTAATCTCTCTCTCTCTCTCTTTCTCCATCACATACATCAAAGAATGGGTAGGTAACAATCCTGCAGAAAGGCAAGGACATACAGTGAACGGAAGTATACACACACAGGGTACAGAGAAACAGGCAAATACACGTATATAATCTAAACACACACAGACACACACACACATACCCACTGTAAACCACACACAGTTATATCTCTTTAACTCTCCCTCTCTATTTCACACACACACACACACACACACACACACACACACACACACATCCTTCTGTAAGTACTCCCCGTGATTGTACAATAAACTAGACTAAAATACTGAGGGTCGTAGAAACAGTTAAGATACGGCGAGGGATTATTTTCTTTTCGAAATTACTGCTTGATTAGTTACGATCCTTTCGTAAAATAACGATCTGTTGTGACTGTAGTTGTACATACAATATTTACAAAATCCTTTAACCCCTTCAGCACGATGACGCCTTTTTACCTTTGATTCTGGCTAATAATTGACGATGTTATGCATTTTAAGAAGGACCTACTGTATGTTATTCAGAGGGGTTATTGAGATCGTTGGTTATTCAGAGGGGTTATTGAGATCGTATGTTATTCAGAGGAGTTATTGAGATCGTATGTTATTCAGAGGGGTTATTAAGATCGTATGTTATTCAGAGGAGTTATTGAGATCGTATGTTATTCAGAGGGGTTATTGAGATCGTATGTTATTCAGAGGGGTTATTGAGATCGTATGTTATTCAGAGGGGTTATTGAGATCGTTGGTTATTCAGAGGGGTTATTGAGATCGTATGTTATTCAGAGGAGTTATTGAGATCGTATGTTATTCAGAGGGGTTATTAAGATCGTATGTTATTCAGAGGAGTTATTGAGATCGTATGTTATTCAGAGGGGTTATTGAGATCGTATGTTATTCAGAGGAGTTATTGAGATCGTATGTTATTCAGAGGGGTTATTGAGATCGTATGTTATTCAGAGGGGTTATTGAGATCGTATTTTATTCAGAGGGGTTATTGAGATCGTTGGTTATTCAGAGGGGTTATTGAGATCGTATGTTATTCAGAGGAGTTATTGAGATCGTATGTTATTCAGAGGGGTTATTAAGATCGTATGTTATTCAGAGGAGTTATTGAGATCGTATGTTATTCAGAGGGGATATTGAGATCGTATGTTATTCAGAGGGGTTATTGAGATCGTATGTTATTCAGAGGGGTTATTAAGATCGTATGTTATTCAGAGGGTTATTGAGATCGTATGTTATTCAGAGGGGTTATTGAGATCGTATGTTATTCAGAGGGGTTATTAAGATCGTATGTTATTCAGAGGGGTTATTGATATCGTATGTTATTCAGAGGGGTTATTGATTGAGATCGTATGTTATTCAGAGGGGTTATTAAGATCGTATGTTATTCAGAGGGGTTATTAAGATCGTATGTTATTCAGAGGGTTTATTGAGATCGTATGTTATTCAGAGGGGTTATTGAGATCGTATGTTATTCAGAGGGGTTATTATAAGATCGTATGTTATTCTGAGGGGTTATTGAGATCGTATGTTATTCAGAGGGGTTATTGAGATCGTATGTTATTCAGAGGGGTTATTGAGATCGTATGTTATTCAGAGGAGTTATTGAGATGTATGTTATTCAGAGGAGTTATGAGATCGTATGTTATTCAGAGGGGTTATTGAGATCGTATGTTATTCAGAGGGGTTATTAAGATCGTATGTTATTCAGAGGGGTTATTGAGATCGTATGTTATTCAGAGGGGTTATTGAGATCGTATGTTATTCAGAGGGGTTATTGAGATCGTATGTTATTCAGAGGGGTTATTGAGATCGTATGTTATTCAGAGGGGTTATGAGATCGTATGGTTATTCAGAGGGGTTATTGAGATCGTATGTTATTCAGAGGGGTTATTGAGATCGTATGTTATTCAGAGGGGTTATTGAGATCGTATGTTATTCAGAGGAGTTATTGAGATCGTATGTTATTCAGAGGGGTTATTGAGATCGTATGTTATTCAGAGGGGTTATTGAGATCGTATGTTATTCAGAGGAGTTATTGAGATCGTATGTTATTCAGAGGGGTTATTGAGATCGTATTTTATTCAGAGGGGTTATTGAGATCGTTGGTTATTCAGAGGGGTTATTGAGATCGTATGTTATTCAGAGGAGTTATTGAGATCGTATGTTATTCAGAGGGGTTATTAAGATCGTATGTTATTCAGAGGAGTTATTGAGATCGTATGTTATTCAGAGGGGATATTGAGATCGTATGTTATTCAGAGGGGTTATTGAGATCGTATGTTATTCAGAGGGGTTATTAAGATCGTATGTTATTCAGAGGGGTTATTGAGATCGTATGTTATTCAGAGGGGTTATTGAGATCGTATGTTATTCAGAGGGGTTATTAAGATCGTATGTTATTCAGAGGGGTTATTGATATCGTATGTTATTCAGAGGGGTTATTGAGATCGTATGTTATTCAGAGGGGTTATTAAGATCGTATGTTATTCAGAGGGGTTATTAAGATCGTATGTTATTCAGAGGGGTTATTGAGATCGTATGTTATTCAGAGGGGTTATTGAGATCGTATGTTATTCAGAGGGGTTATTAAGATCGTATGTTATTCAGAGGGGTTATTGAGATCGTATGTTATTCAGAGGGGTTATTGAGATCGTATGTTATTCAGAGGGGTTATTGAGATCGTATGTTATTCAGAGGTTATTGAGATCGTATGTTATTCAGAGGAGTTATTGAGATCGTATGTTATTCAGAGGGGTTATTGAGATCGTATGTTATTCAGAGGGGTTATTAAGATCGTATGTTATTCAGAGGGGTTATTGAGATCGTATGTTATTCAGAGGGGTTATTGAGATCGTATGTTATTCAGAGGGGTTATTAAGATCGTATGTTATTCAGAGGGGTTATTGAGATCGTATGTTATTCAGAGGGGTTATTGAGATCGTATGTTATTCAGAGGGGTTATTGAGATCGTATGTTATTCAGAGGGGTTATTGAGATCGTATGTTATTCAGAGGGGTTATTGAGATCGTATGTTATTCAGAGGAGTTATTGAGATCGTATGTTATTCAGAGGGGTTATTGAGATCGTATGTTATTCAGAGGGGTTATTGAGATCGTATGTTATTCAGAGGAGTTATTGAGATCGTATGTTATTCAGAGGGGTTATTGAGATCGTATGTTATTCAGAGGGGTTATTGAGATCGTATGTTATTCAGAGGAGTTATTGAGATCGTATGTTATTCAGAGGGGTTATTGAGATCGTATGTTATTCAGAGGGGTTATTGAGATCGTATGTTATTCAGAGGAGTTATTGAGATCGTATGTTATTCAGAGGGGTTATTGAGATCGTATGTTATTCAGAGGGGTTATTGAGATCGTATGTTATTCAGAGCGGTTATTGAGATCGTATGTTATTCAGAGGGGTTATTGAGATCGTATGTTATTCAGAGGAGTTATTGAGATCGTATGTTATTCAGAGGGGTTATTGAGATCGTATGTTATTCAGAGGGGTTATTGAGATCGTATGTTATTCAGAGGAGTTATTGAGATCGTATGTTATTCAGAGGGGTTATTGAGATCGTATGTTATTCAGAGGGGTTATTGAGATCGTATGTTATTCAGAGGGGTTATTGAGATCGTATGTTATTCAGAGGGGTTATTGAGATCGTATGTTATTCAGAGGGGTTATTGAGATCGTATGTTATTCAGAGGGGTTATTGAGATCGTATGTTATTCAGAGGAGTTATTGAGATCGTATGTTATTCAGAGGGGTTATTGAGATCGTATGTTATTCAGAGGGGTTATTGAGATCGTATGTTATTCAGAGGGGTTATTGAGATCGTATGTTATTCAGAGGGGTTATTGAGATCGTATGTTATTCAGAGGGGTTATTGAGATCGTATCAACCCCTTTGAGTTCTAGAGGTACATTATAAGCTAAAGAATATGGTCTAATGATAACCAGACTATATTAAAAATTCATCGTGTTGAAGGGGTTAACGAAATTCCGAGTAATTTTGGACCAAGGAATAATATGAGGTCACATAGAACAGTAATTAACAGAATTTCAGTTATATATACAATACGTCCAAAGTTAATTGTATATTTTTCGGACGCGAGGATATGCATTTCTTAAGCTACTATTCCAGTATGACGGTCTTTTGATATTTTATTCTAGATAATAGACGATTTTTAAGCTAAGTAAGTCAATAGTTCTCTGGGAAGATTTGGTTGGTAACATATCTTCCGTTTCCTGTATCCAAATGACACCGATTTTTTTTTGTTATATATATTATCGTCTTCCTTCCTCAAACTTCACAGTTTCTCCAACTATCTCTTCTTCTTAAGGAGCCCACCTCGCCTTTTTTCTCTTTCTGTTTGGTTTGTATCCATTCGGCCCCATGCAGCCTACTGTTTTAAGACGTTTACCCCCATCCAAGTGTCAATATTTTCCTGGCCAGCGGCAGCGAGCCAGCATATATATATTTTTGTTTTGACAGCAAGCTAAATTTGTAAATTTTTCGATAGAAAAATGTCTCCGGCGAAGCCGGATTTCTCCATACAATGCTGACTCGCTATCGCTCG
This sequence comes from Paralithodes platypus, assembly GCA_032716605.1. NCBI lineage: Eukaryota > Metazoa > Arthropoda > Malacostraca > Decapoda > Lithodidae > Paralithodes > Paralithodes platypus. The sequence continues at coordinate 27,455,383 of CM064484.1, read as the reverse complement.
CCAGGAAGATATCGACACCTGGATGAGGAGAAACGTCTTAAAACAGTTGGCTGAATGGGGCCGAATGGATACAAGCCAGGGAAAGAGAGAAAAGGAGAGAAAGATAAACAAAAACCGATGACCCCCCTCAAACCACAATTTCGTCCGGCTTCATAGTTTTCTTATATCTTCTTATCTCACAATATTACCTAGCTTTTTTCCACTCCCTCTTCCTATGCCAATATTGCTAAGTTTCTACAGTATAATCTTCTTTGCACTTCACGTTTCTTCCGTCTCACAATATTGACAAGCTTTACGATTTCTTCCTTATTATCTCACATTTAGGGGGTAGTGCTCGTTTTTTGTTCTATATATTGACTTTTTAAAATGTATTATTTAGTTTCCTCGCTAGACCACCATTAAGCTTAAAAGCCCACCCCCTGGTGGCCCCCATTCAAGCTAAATTTGTAAATTTTTCGGTAGAAAATGTCCCGGCCGAAGGCTGCTTCCTTCTAAAATTACAGGCTCGCTATCGCTCGCCAGGAAAAAATCGACACCTAAATGGCACGGAAAGGTCTTAATATTGACAAAGAAATAGGGCGAAAGGTCTCAAATTCGTCAAAATAATGGAACAAACGTTCTAAAATCTCAAAACAAATATGCTAAGCACGATGGAGAAAGGGGTCCAGAAAAAGCGACTACCTCCCCTTAATATCAAGCTTTTATCCCTTCCTCGTACGGTAATTTATCTGAGTTTCTGCAGTATTATCTTCTTTTAACTTCATATTTCTTCCAGCTTCTGTCATTTTCTTATCCCACAATTTCACCGAGCTACTACAATCTTTCATCGCCCCAAATTTCATCTTCCAAATTTTATCTCCCCAAATTTCGTCTCCCCAAATTTCATCTCCTGAAAATTTCATCTCCCCAAATTACATCTCTCAAATTTCGTCTTCCAAATTTAGTCTCCCCAAATTTCATCTCCCCAATTTCACCGAACTACTACAATCTTTCATCTCCCCAAATTTCATCTCCCAAATTCTATCTCCAAAATTTCATCTCCCAAATTTCACCGAGCTACTACAATCTTTCATCTCCCCAAAATCTTCAGCGAGCTCCTGCAATCTTCTTTACCCTTCTTATCCCACAGTTTCGGCGAGGTTGTTTTTCTGCTCCGCCAGTACCGATGGGGAGATTCCGGCAGCGGCTCAATTCGGTTCCCACACAAACAACCATTTTCCCGAACCAGGATTGCCAAATGAAGTCCGCTAGATCGTAAATAAAAGACGAATATCGCTATAATACTGTAAGTCTCTAGAATATCACTCTAAAATTACTCTAATATCCAGAATATCGCTCGAATTCATGTCACTATGTGTAAAAATGTGCCTCTAGATGGAAGTAAATATATCTAGATCTAGCTAAATTGGCAACACTGTCCGGAACTAACGCATTTTCGTACTTAAACTTCTATCGTAAATTCTGCTCTGGTAGTTTATGAGGTAAACTTTAAATGCGTATTATCATCAACCCACCAATTAACTTACAAATAAACCTAATTAATTAAATCAATGAAACTAATGAATGAATGTGGTACTCCAAGGATGTTAGATATGTTAGATTAGGTATATTAGGTTATGTTAGATAAGGTTGGGTTATATAAGGTTGGGTTAGATTAGGTTAGATTAAATAAGGTTGTGTTCCATTAGGTTACGTTACAGTAGGTTAGATAAGGTCAGCCTCTGTAATAAGGGTAGCGTTAATCATAAGCTAGAAAGAGAGAGACAGAAAGGGACAAACACAATCTCTCTCTCTCTCTCTCTCTCTCTCACACACACACAAACACACACACACACACACACACACACACACACTCAAAACTTTATGAGGTCTGTACTCCACAATTCTGCGAAAACTCCAAACTTGATTTGGGCTTCAAGACAAAAAAGTTACCGCTTCAGATTTCCAACTGATTTGAAATATATACTCCCTTTGGCCAGACGCTGCAGAGGGTTTATTAAGTTGAATGGTACCGAAATTGGGGTTATTTTCTTCTTGATATTGCCAAAACGAACCAAAATTGAGTTCCTCTTCTAGTTGACCTGGAAACATATGGGTGAAAGTCCAAAATTAGAAATAGTATGCTGTATACAGACAAACAAACACACAACTTGACAAACAAACATACAAACAAACAGACAACTAGCCAAACAAACCACTAGACAAACAAACATACAAACAGACAACTAGCCAAACAAACAACTAGACAAACAAACAGACAACTAGACAAACAAACAACTAGACAAACAGACAACTACACAAACAGATAACTACACAAACAACTAGACAAACAAAGACAACTAGACAAACAAACAGACAACTAGTCAAACAAAAAGACAACTAGACAAACAGACAACTAGACAAACAAACAACTAGACAAACAAACAAACAACTAGACAAACAAACAACTAGACAAACAAACAGATAACTAGTCAAACAAACAGACAACTAGACAAACAGACAACTAGACAAACAAACAAACAACTAGACAAACAAACAACTAGACAAACAAAGACAACTAGACACACAAACAGACAACTAGTCAAACAAACAGACAACTAGACAAACAGACAACTAGACAAACAAACAACTAGACAAACAAACAAACAACTAGACAAACAAACAACTAGACAAACAAACAGATAACTAGTCAAACAAACAGACAACTAGACAAACAGACAACTAGACAAACAAACAAACAACTAGACAAACAAACAACTAGACAAACAGATAACTACACAAACAAACAGACTAGACAAACAAACAGAGACTAGACAAACAAACAGAGACTAGACAAACAAACAGACTAGACAAACAAACAGAGACTAGACAAACAGACAGAGACTAGACAAACAAACAGAGACTAGACAAACAAACAGACTAGACAATTACAAACAAACAGACTAGACAAACAAACAGAGACTAGACAAACAAACAGACTAGACAAACAAACAGAGACTAGACAAACAAACAGAGACTAGACAAACAAACAGAGACTAGACAAACAAACAAACAGACTAGACAAACAAACAACTAGACAAACAGATAACTACACAAACAAACAACTAGACAAACAAACAACTAGACACAGATAACTACACAAACAAACAACTAGACAAACAAACAAACAACTAGACAAACAAACAGAAAACTAGACAAACAGACAACTACACAAACAAACAACTAGACAAACAAACAAACAACTAGACAACAAACAGACAACTACACAAACAACTAGACAAGCAAACAGACAACTACACAAACATACAACTACACAAACAGACAACTACACAAACAGACAAGACAAACAGGCAACTAGACAAACAAACAGGCAACTAGACAAACAAACAGGCTAGACAAACAAACAGACAACTAGATAAACAGACAGACAACTACACAAACAAACAACTATACACACAGACAACTAGACAAACAAACAACTAGACAAACAAACAAACAACTAGACAAACAAACAACTAGACAAACAAACAGATAACTAGTCAAACAAACAGACAACTAGACAAACAGACAACTAGACAAACAAACAAACAACTAGACAAACAAACAACTAGACAAACAGATAACTACACAAACAAACAACTAGACAAACAAACAACTAGACAAACAAAGACAACTAGACAAACAAACAGACAACTAGTCAAACAAACAGACAACTAGACAAACAGACAACTAGACAAACAAACAACTAGACAAACAAACAAACAACTAGACAAACAAACAACTAGACAAACAAACAGATAACTAGTCAAACAAACAGACAACTAGACAAACAAACAGACAACTAGACAAACAGACAACTAGACAAACAGACAACTAGACAAACAAACAAACAACTAGACAAACAAACAACTAGACAAACAGATAACTACACAAACAAACAACTAGACAAACAAACAACTAGACACAGATAACTACACAAACAAACAACTAGACAAACAAACAAACAACTAGACAAACAAACAAACAACTAGACAAACAAGCAGAAAACTAGACAAACAGACAACTACACAAACAAACAACTAGACAAACAAACAAACAACTAGACAACAAACAGACAACTACACAAACAACTAGACAAGCAAACAGACAACTACACAAACAGACAACTACACAAACAGACAACTACACAAACAGACAAGACAAACAGGCAACTAGACAAACAAACAGGCAACTAGACAAACAAACAGGCTAGACAAACAAACAGACAACTAGATAAACAGACAGACAACTACACAAACAAACAACTATACACACAGACAACTAGACAAACACACAACTAAACAAAAAACAACTAGACAAACAGACAACTAGACAAACAAACAGACAAACAAAGACAACTAAACAAAAAACAACTAGACAAACAGACAACTAGACAAACAAACGGACAAACAAAGACAACTAAACAAAAAACAACTAGACAAACAGACAACTAGACAAACAAACACACAAAGACAACTAAACAAACAAACACACAAACAAAGACAACTAAACAAACAGACAAACAAACAACTAGACAAACAAACAACTAGACAAACAAACAACTAGACAAACAAACAACTAGACAAACAAACAACTAGACAAAAAAACAACTAGACAAACAAACAACTAGACAAACAAACAACTAGACAAACAAACAACTAGACAAACAAACAACTAGACAAATAAACTAGACAAACAAACAACTAGACAAACAAACAACCAGACAAACAAACAACCAGACAAACAAACAACTAGACACACAAACACACTAATCCACAGACTGAGGCCAAATGTGGACCTGGATGTGGACTAGGGTAGCCAGGTATAACGAGTTCTGAACCAATAAACCAACAGCAGGTGGAAGGTATATATTCACAATATTCCTTATTTAGCTTTCATAACGCGCTGCAATATTGCCTGGTTCTATTTCTGATTAAATGAAATAAATCGTGCATGACTTAGCTTGTAATATTATCGATTTTTTTTTCTATAAATATTACTGTATGCATAATAATATGAACTTTATGCGTTTCTGTCAGATTGTCATTCATCTCTCTCTCTCTCTCTCTCTCTCTATATATATATATATATATATATATATATATATATATATATATATATATATATATATATATATATATATACTGTATATATATACTGTATATATATATTATATATATATATATATATATATATATATATATATATATATATATATATATACTGTATATATACTGTATATATATATATATATATATATATATATATATAATTATATATATATAACCTTCTTTCACTGTTTACCATATACTTTCACTCTTAATAAACAGGCAAACGAAGCGACCGGAATCCAAATCCAGAATATTCCTTGTTTATCTGTTCACAACGCGGGACAATAATTATCGTCAAGAGCGAGCGGCGACACGAGTGGCGGAAACGTTAGCCGTGATTGAGGCCGCATTACCGCTGACGGACAGGGGCCCTGGCGGTGAACGGCGGCCGGACAAAACGCTAACAAAACGCTACGGCATAGTTAAGGGGAGATGAGCCGGTTTTCTGGACCACTTTCTCCCTCGTGTTTATCCCCATTAGATTTCAGATTTTAAGATGTTTTCCCCATTAGTTTGTTGATTTTAAGACCTTTCGCCCCATTTCTTCGTCAATAGTTAGACCTTTCGTGCTATTTAGATGTCGATTCTTTCCCTGGCGAACGAGAGTGAGCCTGTAATGTTGGAAGAACCGGCCTCGGCCGAGATATTTTTCTACCGAAAAATATACAAATTAATCTAGAAGGGGGATCTAATGGATGTTTTTTCTAATTTGATGGAGGTCTAGGGAGGAAAGTAGAAAAATAATGAATACATGCAAAAATCGCCCAAAAAGTGAAGTTCGCCGGGAAGTACAGTATATCTGGCGCAGAGGACGGTTAGTCATGTTGTTATCGTACTTATTATACTTTCATCAATAATGTCTGAAAATAAACTATGACTAGATATGTTGCATTCTTATTAGTACGTTTGCCTACTTCTTGGTTTGGTTAATAAAATAGATGTACTAAAAGAAATAATAAATAGTTACGAACTACGTCATTTTTTCGATTATTTATATTCTGTTACTTAAACAGGTGTATACAGTTAATCTTAGTAACAACTAGCAGGGGTACCCGGCGTTGCCCGGGTAATCACCATAATCACCATCACTACTACCACCACTACTACTACCATAATCACCATCATTAATCACTACTACCACAATCATCACAATACTACTACTACCATAATCACCGGCCTCTGTGCCTCATTAAACGGCGACCTCGATTTCGGCCGCTAAATGACCTCCGATTTTGGATCTGACCTCATCCGTACCCACATTTTGGGGAGCTGCGAACAACTTTCGTTCCATACACCTTTTCGATCGGAGGCCTCCTTCTGCCCCAAACGGCCATTTTTTCGCATTTTTTTCGCTCCCGTATACTACATAAGTTCTGCCGACAAATTTATTAAACAAAAGTGTCTCTGATTTCCACTAAACTCGCCTAAAACCATCTCCAAAGCCTGGGCTTTCCAACGGTGCTCCACACTCCCACCTGGTACCAAAACTGTGGGAGGAGTTTAGTAACAAAGGTCGGGTAACTGACAAACAGACAAACATTGACCTTTATTTATTAAGATATAACAATGTTATAAAGAAGATACTTCTTATTCGCATAACTTATATACTGTATATATATGAAGAGCAAGATCAGGGTGTACAGAAACATCTGATGATGGACCCAGCTGGTTCCGAAACGTTGTGTAATAAAGTCAAAGATGTTAACCAAGATGTTTCTGTTCACCCTGGTTTTGCTCTTCATATTGAGACAGTGCTTTGCACGCGGCAAATCGAAGTACAAAAAAGTGGATGAAGATGAAACTTGACTGGGGTAATCAGAGGGTCCAAGTATATTTCTCTATACTTCAGCTTGAAGAAACAAATTATATGAGCCTGCAATTTTTTTTTTTTTTTTTTTTTAGAGACAATGAACGGAGGAAGGAAAAACACAGATAAAACAAAACGGTCCATGTGCCTAAAGGCATCCTCCATTCATAAAATGTTTGTAACAACTGGATTTAAACATTTGTAGATTGTAAGTTTGTGGAAAGCAATTCGAGGGAAGTGAATTCCAAAGAGTAGTAGCTCTGGGGATAAATGAATTCTGATAAGCAGGAGTTCTGCATTGTGGGGGAGAAAGTGTAAATTCATGGGCGCTCTCAGCTGCCCTAGTTCTACGGGGAAAGATGTGGAGAGGCGGCACAATTGAAGCAAGTTCCTCGGAACAATTGCTGTGAAAATATCTGTAGAATAATGCAAGGGATGCAACGTTTCTTCGTATGGATAATGTAGGAAGGTCCTGTGTGATTGCAGGGTTATTGATTAATCTAATAGCTTTATTTTGAATTTTGTCCAACTGCCTCAATGCAACCACTCCACTTCCACCCCACAGAGGTGAACAGTAATCCATCTGAGAACGCACATGACTTTTATATATTACGGCCAACTGCTCGTCAGTGAAGAATTCTCGAACTCTGTGCAGGAGTCCCAGTTTTTTAGAGGCATTCTTAGCAATGCTTCTAACATAATGTGTCCAGCTCAAGTTAGTAGTTAATGTTACACCGAGAATGTCAATACTAGGGGAAGTGGGAATATTTACATCATTAAAAAATATATGGGAGTCAGTGAGATTCTGTCTGTTAGAAAATTTAATGTACTTGGTTTTCTGTGCATTAAAGGAAACTAGATTCTTTTGTCCCCATTCATTAATTCTAGAAAGGTCCTGGTTCAGAGAAATTGCAGTGTTTATTTTTGAATTTATAAGAATAATTAGAAGCTCCTATATGCTTGGAATTACAACAAATACCTATGGTATTTAACATATTTGTACTATCCTGGACAACAGCTAAAAAGAATGGATATCTGAATCCAAATATATGTGGATGTAGTTTTGGGAGTAACTCATGGAAAAGACAAGGGTGGTTGAATGGCATCCGAAAGTTAGAAACATAGAAGAGAACAAATATGATAATTTGGGTAACGATTTTCAGTACAACCCGGCCAACTCGTCCGTCGACCCTCAATATAGTGAAACGTGGTACCGTATCACCGTAGACGTCCGAACATAGAGAGCTCTGTAAAGTAGATTTTATAATACTGTTCAGTATCTACTGCATTACAGTATACGACTATATACAGTATACTTATCAAAACAGCAAGACGGATAACTATTCACCTATTACTCTTCTACTTTCCTCTTCCCTTCTATTGTGATTCGATTGTGCTATAATATATACAGGTATATATATATATATATAGAGAGAGAGAGGTGCGTTTTGTGTGTGTGTGTGCGGCAGAGCACATTCGTATCATAATCTAATGCAACAAATACAAATATAATTGAGTTTATTGTTATATGTTCCGTTAACATTTTTACATTGTAACGATAAATACATAAATGAACATATAGCGCAAACGTTCATATAATATAATTGCTCTTGACAGATAAATATTTAAGCTTTTCCGCTTGGGCTAAATGTGGGATATAACAATAATTTGAGCAATATCATGATAATGGGAATAATTTACGTATGGCTATTAGAGTAATGTGAGAGGTAACTGGTTGAAGGAAAATCCATTGATATTGAAATGTGCGGTATATGTTTTGAGTTTCAGACCCTAAACAACCCGAGGCTTCAACGTATCAATTTATTTGCAGAGGTTTCGAAGCAATAATAAAATAACACATAGGAATTCTACCATTATATTTATTACCGGTACTATCACTACAGTTTCACCACCATCACTATTATCGTTATCACTATCATTATTACTACCACGTCATCAGCACTTTTTTCAATATACAGTATTGGTTTAACCAGACCACTAGTTAAACAAATATATCTATAAAAAGGTACTACCATTACCACTAATAATATAATTATCATATCACTAATACCATTATAAGAACATAAGAACAAGAACAATTGAAATCTGCAGAAGGCCTATTGGCCCATACGAGGCAGACCCCTTCTTCCCTACATCCCTATTTGTTCTTTTACACCTTTATGCCCTACACTACATCTATCTTATAGCTACCTAAGAACATCTATCACTACAACCTATATGCCCTACACTACATCTATCTTATAGCTACCTAAGAACATCTATCACTACAACCTATATCCCCTACACTACATCTATCTTATAGCTACCTAAGAACATCTATCACTACAACCTATATCCCCTACACTACATCTATCTTATAGCTACCTAAGAACATCTATCACTACAACCTATATCCCCTACACTACATCTATCTTATAGCTACCTAAGAACATCTATCACTACAACCTATATCCCCTACACTACATCTATCTTATAGCTACCTAAGAACATCTATCACTACAACCTATATCCCCTACACTACATATATCTTATAGCTACCTAAGAACATCTATCACTACAACCTATATCCCCTACACTACATCTATCTTATAGCTACCTAAGAACATCTATCACTACAACCTATATCCCCTACACTACATCTATCTTATAGCTACCTAAGAACATCTATCACTACAACCTATATCCCCTACACTACATCTATCTTATAGCTACCTAAGAACATCTATCACTACAACCTATATCCCCTACACTACATCTATCTTATAGCTACCTAAGAACATCTATCACTACAACCTACAGTATATCCCCTACACTACATATATCTTATAGCTACCTAAGAACATCTATCACTACAACCTATATCCCCTACACTACATATATCTTATAGCTACCTAAGAACATCTATCACTACAACCTATATCCCCTACACTACATATATCTTATAGCTACCTAAGAACATCTATCACTACAACCTATATCCCCTACACTACATCTATCTTATAGCTACCTAAGAACATCTATCACTACAACCTACAGTATATCCCCTACACTACATATATCTTATAGCTACCTAAGAACATCTATCACTACAACCTATATCCCCTACACTACATATATCTTATAGCTACCTAAGAACATCTATCACTACAACCTATATCCCCTACACTACATATATCTTATAGCTACCTAAGAACATCTATCACTACAACCTATATCCCCTACACTACATATATCTTATATAGCTACCTAAAAAACATCTATCACTACAACCTATATCCCCTACACTACATATATCTTATAGCTACCTAAGAACATCTATCACTACAACCTATATCCCCTACACTACATATATCTTATATAGCTACCTAAGAACATCTATCACTACAACCTATATCCCCTACACTACATATATCTTATAGCTACCTAAGAACATCTATCACTACAACCTATATCCCCTACACTACATATTATATAGCTACCTAAGAACATCTATCACTACAACCTATATCCCCTACACTACATATCTTATATAGCTACCTAAGAACATCTATCACTACAACCTATATCCCCTACACTACATATATCTTATATAGCTACCTAAGAACATCTATCACTACAACCTATATCCCCTACACTACATATATCTTATATAGCTACCTAAGAACATCTATCACTACAACCTATATCCCCTACACTACATATCTTATATAGCTACCTAAGAACATCTATCACTACAACCTATATCCCCTACACTACATATATCTTATATAGCTACCTAAGAACATCTATCACTACAACCTATATCCCCTACACTACATATATCTTATATAGCTACCTAAGAACATCTATCACTACAACCTATATCCCCTACACTACATATATCTTATATAGCTACCTAAGAACATCTATCACTACAACCTATATCCCCTACACTACATATATCTTATAGCTACCTAAGAACATCTATCACTACAACCTATATCCCCTACACTACATCTATCTTATATAGCTACCTAAAAAACATATGCACCACAACCGTCACCACTACTAGTTCACTATACCCACTATCAACATCACTATCACTACCATCGCCATCAACACAACTATAATCTACTATTTTTCTTAATCTGACGGTAAAATTCCATATCCTCTTGACTACTCAGGTACCGGTATTATGAATATTTGTGTAGCGAAATATGTTAAGGGGAGGCAGACCGTTTTTCTGGACCCCCTTCTCCCTAATGTTTAGCCGCACTAGTTTTGAGAATATAAGACGTTTGGCCCATTAGTTTGGCGATTTTAACACCTTTGGCCCCATTTCGTTGTCAATTCTATGACCTTTCGTGCCATTTAGGTGTCGATTATTTCCTGGCGAGCGATAGCGAGCCTGCAATCTTAAGAGGAACCGGCCTTCGGCCGGAAAAATGTTCTACTGAAAAATGTACAAATATATCTTGAAGGGGGGTCTAGGGGGTGTTTTTCTAAGCTTGATGGAGGTCTAGGGAGGAAACTAAAAAACATATATGAATAAATTAATTAATAGACCAAACAAACGGTCAGTCTCCCCTTAAATTACAAAACCCTGGTAGCAATATAATGCAAACACACAACAGTTTCCAATTATTCCATTAACCCCTTCAGTACCGGTGACGTCTCTTTGTTTTAATCCAGCTGCATTTAAACGATTATATGAAGATTAGGAAGGATATATACAGGGTGTTCAGAAAACATGTGCACAAAATGAAATGGGTGATAGGGAACACAGAATTAAACAATTTGTACTCCATGGAGGTATGTCCATAAATGCTTCCTTGCGGTGCTACAGGGTAGACAGTTTCAACGTAATTTCCCTAAATTTGTACCCTAACTTCTCTGTGAGTAATCCGTTTACATACAAACATGGTAATTTAATGTACACAACAGTATGAATATTACTTAATTAATGTCAGTACACTGCAAAAACAAAAGAACAAGATTAACAATCATTAATCATCAGTCAGAACTGTTTACTGAACGAAGATGTCTTATGTCAGTACCAAGAAGTGATCCATTAGTAGTAGGCAACGAAATAATACTGTATGGATCACTTCTTGGTACTGACATAAGACATCTTTGTTCAGTAACTAGTTCTGACTGATGATTAATGATTGTTAATCTTCTCTTCAATTTAATGTTCTTTTGTTTTTGCAGTGTACTGACATTAATTAAGTAATGTTCATACTGTTGTGTACATTAAATTACCATGTTTGTATGTAAACGGATTACTCACGAAGAAGTTAGGGTAAAAATTTAGGGAAATGATGTTGAAACTATCTTCCCTGTAGCACCGCAAGGAAGCATTTATGGACATACCTCCATGGATTACAAAATGTTTAATTCTTTGTTCCCTATCACCCATTTCATTTTGTACACATGTTTTCTGAACACCCTGTATAGTAGCTAAAAGGATTAATTGAGATAATCTGTAGCCTTTTAATTGGTAGACGTCTTTATTAAGCTTAGGAAGGATATATAGTAGCTACAAGGCTTAATTGAGATAATATGTAGCCTTTTAATTGGCAGACGTCTTTATTAAGCTTAAGAAGGATATATAGTAGCTAAAAGGATTAATTGAGATAATCTGTAGCCTTTTAATTGGCAGACGTCTTTATTAAGCTTAGGAAGGATATATAGTAGCTAAAAGGATTAATTGAGATAATCTGTAGCCTTTTAATTGGCAGACGTCTTTATTAAGCTTAGGAAGGATATATAGTAGCTACAAGGCTTAATTGAGATAATATGTAGCCTTTTAATTGGCAGACGTCTTTATTAAGCTTAAGAAGGATATATAGTAGCTAAAAGGATTAATTGAGATAATCTGTAGCCTTTTAATTGGCAGACGTCTTTATTAAGCTTAGGAAGGATATATAGTAGCTAAAAGGAGTAATTGAGATAATCTGTAGCCTATTAATTGGTAGACGCCCTTATTAAGCTGGATAAAGCCGTCTAATAGTTGCCAGAGTATATTGAAAAGGACGTCACCGGTACTGAATAAATTAAGGGGAGATGGTTCTTTTTCCTGGCCCCCCTTCTCCCTCATGTTTAGACCCATTAGTTATCAGATTTTAATTTTTCGACAGGGGAAAACAATAGATCCTAATATTACTACCACCACTATAGGTAGCGCCAACGAACTTGCCAATTATCTCGATCCCTGACCTCTTCGTAACTCAAAAGGACCTTGAGCAAACTGGCTGTAAATTTCCACACCTATTTCCTGGTGGACTCTTCCCAAATTATAGAAATGTCAGCCCGGTTTCTTTTATTAATTTTGATTTATAAGAAGTTAAGGGGTCCAGATTATTGTCAAGTTCGTTGGCGCTACCTACTGTATACCAACAATACCATCACCACAACCATTATGATCACCACCTCTCTATAACCCCTACTACCACCACCACCACTATGATCATCACCTCTCTATAAACCCTACTACCACCACCACCATTATGATCACCACCTCTCTATAACCCCTACTACCACCACCACCACTACCAACATTACCACCACCACAACCATTATGATCACCACCTCTCTATAACCCCTACTACCACCACCACCACTATGATCATCACCTCTCTATAACCCCTACTACCATCACCACCATTATGATCACCACCTCTCTATAACCCCTACTAGCACCACCACCACTACCAACATTACCACCACCACAACCATTATGATCACTACCACCACCACCACTATGATCATCACCTCTCTATAACCCCTACTACCACCACCACCATTATCATCATCACCTCTCTATAACCCCTACTAGCACCACCACCACTATGATCATCACCTCTCTATAACCCCTACTACCACCACCACCATTATCATCATCACCTCTCTATAACCCCTACTACCACCACCACCACTATGATCATCACCTCTCTATAACCCCTACTACCACCACCACCATTATGATCACCACCTCTCTATAACCCCTACTACCACCACCACCACTATGATCATCACCTCTCTATAACCCCTACTACCACCACCACCATTATGATCACCACCTCTCTATAACCCCTACTAGCACCACCACCACTACCAACATTACCACCACCACAACCATTATGATCACCACCTCTCTATAACCCCTACTACCACCACCACCATTACCACCACCACAACCATTATGATCACCACCTCTCTATAACCCCTACTACCACCACCACCACCATTATGATCCACCACCAACATTACCACCACCACCACCATTATGATCACCACCTCTCTATAACCCCTACTACCACCACCACCACTACCACCATTACCACCACCACCACCATTATGATCACCACCTCTCTATAACCCCTACTAGCACCACCACCACTACCAACATTACCACCACCACAACCATTATGATCACCACCTCTCTATAACCCCTACTACCACCACCACCATTACCACCACCACAACCATTATGATCACCACCTCTCTATAACCCCTACTACCACCACCACCATTATGATCACCACCTCTCTATAACCCCTACTACCACCACCACCAACATTACCACCACCACCACCATTATGATCACCACCTCTCTATAACCCCTACTACCACCACCACCACTACCAACATTACCACCACCACAACCATTATGATCACCACCTCTCTATAACCCCTACTACCACCACCACCATTACCACCACCACAACCATTATGATCACCACCTCTCTATAACCCCTACTACCACCACCACCACTATGATCATCACTTAATTCAAGTGTTCAAAATCATCAAAGGCATCGACAATATGAACTGTAGTAAGTACTTCACTATCGACCAATCTAATTACACGCGGGGAAACGGTTGCAAAATTATTGGTAAATCTTTTAACTCGCACGAATCTAAGAATTTCTTCTTCAATCGAGTTGTCAACTTGTGGAATGGGCTTCCCCGAAACGTTATAGACTGCATCACCGTTGATTCATTTAAACTCCGCCTAGACAAATATCTCGCATCAAACCCGCGACTGACTGCGTTTGTAAATGAATAACTTTATTATATCCCCCCCTCAGTTACTAACCCATCTGTCCCCTACTAACTTCCTAATCCTGCCACGGACATTAGTTCCAGGGCAGTAATTCCCTTTCCAATGTTCCCTTACCCACTCTAAACCACTGTTTGGACACTTGATCCTCAGTGTTTTGGAGGACAAGCAACCTAGAAGGGTCACTAGATCTGTTGTTGCTTGATTTCCTTTGTACTCCTTTGTACTCTCTATAACCCCTACTACCACCACCACCATTATGATCACCACCTCTCTATAACCCCTACTACCACCACCACCACTACCAACATTACCACCACCACAACCATTATGATCACCACCTCTCTATAACCCCTACTACCACCACCACCATTACCACCACCACAACCATTATGATCACCACCTCTCTATAACCCCTACTACCACCACCACCATTATGATCACCACCTCTCTATAACCCCTACTACCACCATCACCATTACCAACATTACCACCACCACCACCATTATGATCACCACCTCTCTATAACCCCTACTACCACCACCACCACTACCAACATTACCACCACCACAACCATTATGATCACCACCTCTCTATAACCCCTACTACCACCACCACCATTATGATCATCACCTCTCTATAACCCCTACTACCACCACCACCATTATGATCACCACCTCTCTATAACCCCTACTACCACCACCACCATTATGATCATCACCTCTCTATAACCCCTACTACCACCACCACCATTATGATCATCACCTCTCTATAACCCCTACTACCACCACAACCATTATGATCACCACCTCTCTATAACCCCTACTACCACCACCACCATTATGATCATCACCTCTCTATAACCCCTACTACTACCACCACCATTATGATCATCACCTCTCTATAATCCCTACTACCACCACCACCACTACCAACATTACCACCACCACAACCATTATGATCACCACCTCTCTATAACCCCTACTACCACCACCACCATTATGATCATCACCTCTCTATAACCCCTACCACCACCACCACCATTATGATCATCACCTCTCTATAACCCCTACTACCACCACCACCACTACCAACATTACCACCACCACAACCATTATGATCACCACCTCTCTATAACCCCTACTACCACCACAACCATTATGATCATCACCTCTCTATAACCACTACTACCACCACCACCATTATGATCATCACCTCTCTATAACCCCTACTACCACCACTACCATTATGATCATCACCTCTCTATAACCCCTACTACCACCACCACCACTACCAACATTACCACCACCACAACCATTATGATCACCACCTCTCTATAACCCCTACTACCACCACCACAATTATGATCATCACCTCTCTATAACCCCTACTACCACCACTACCAACATTACCACCACCACAACCATTATGATCACCACCTCTCTATAACCCCTACTACCACCACCACCATTATGATCATCACCTCTCTATAACCCCTACCACCACCACCACCATTATGATCACCACCTCTCTATAACCCCTACTACCACCACAACCATTATGATCATCACCTCTCTATAACCCCTACTACCACCACCACCATTATGATCATCACCTCTCTATAACCCCTACTACCACCACCACCACTACCAACATTACCACCACCACAACCATTATGATCACCACCTCTCTATAACCCCTACTACCACCACCACCATTATGATCATCACCTCTCTATAACCCCTACTACCACCACCACCACTACCAACATTACCACCACCACAACCATTATGATCACCACCTCTCTATAACCCCTACTACCACCACCACCATTATGATCATCACCTCTCTATAACCCCTACCACCACCACCACCATTATGATCATCACCTCTCTATAACCCCTACTACCACCACCACCATTATGATCACCACCTCTCTATAACCCTACTACCACCACCACCATTATGATCATCACCTCTCTATAACCCCTACCACCACCACCACCATTATGATCATCACCTCTCTATAACCCCTACTACCACCACCACCACTACCAACATTACCACCACCACAACCATTATGATTACGACCTCTCTATAACCCCTACTACCACCACAACCATTATGATCATCACCTCTCTATAACCCCTACTACCACCACCACCATTATGATCACCACTTCTCTATAACCCCTACTACCACCACCACCATTATGATCATCACCTCTCTATAACCCCTACTACCACCACCACCATTATGATCACCACCTCTCTATAACCCCTACTACCACCACCACTACCAACATTACCACCACCACAACCATTATGATCACCACCTCTCTATAACCCCTACTACCACCACCACCATTATGATCATCACCTCTCTATAATCCCTACTACCACCACCACCACTACCAACATTACCACCACCACAACCATTATGATCACCACCTCTCTATAACCCCTACTACCACCACCACCATTATGATCATCACCTCTCTATAACCCCTACCACCACCACCACCATTATGATCATCACCTCTCTATAACCCCTACTACCACCACCACCACTACCAACATTACCACCACCACAACCATTATGATCACCACCTCTCTATAACCCCTACTACCACCACAACCATTACGATCATCACCTCTCTATAACCACTACTACCACCACCACCATTATGATCATCACCTCTCTATAACCCCTACTACCACCACTACCATTATGATCATCACCTACCACCACCACCACTACCAACATTACCACCACCACAACCATTATGATCACCACCTCTCTATAACCCCTACTACCACCACCACAATTATGATCATCACCTCTCTATAACCCCTACTACCACCACTACCAACATTACCACCACCACAACCATTATGATCACCACCTCTCTATAACCCCTACTACCACCACCACCATTATGATCATCACCTCTCTATAACCCCTACCACCACCACCACCATTATGATCACCACCTCTCTATAACCCCTACTACCACCACCACCACAACCATTATGATCACCACCTCTCTATAACCCCTACTACCACCACAACCATTATGATCATTACCTCTCTATAACCCCTACTACCACCACCACCATTATGATCATCACCTCTCTATAACCCCTACTACCACCACCACCACTACCAACATTACCACCACCACAACCATTATGATCACCACCTCTCTATAACCCCTACTACCACCACCACCATTATGATCATCACCTCTCTATAACCCCTACTACCACCACCACCACTACCAACATTACCACCACCACAACCATTATGATCATCACCTCTCTATAACCCCTACTACCACCACCACCATTATGATCATCACCTCTCTATAATCCCTACTACCACCACCACCACTACCAACATTACCACCACCACAACGATTATGATCACCACCTCTCTATAACCCCTACTACCACCACCACCATTATGATCATCACCTCTCTATAACCCCTACCACCACCACCACCATTATGATCATCACCTCTCTATAACCCCTACTACCACCACCACCACTACCAACATTACCACCACCACATCCATTATGATCACCACCTCTCTATAACCCCTACTACCACCACAACCATTACGATCATCACCTCTCTATAACCACTACTACCACCACCACCATTATGATCATCACCTCTCTATAACCCCTACTACCACCACTACCATTATGATCATCACCTCTCTATAACCCCTACTACCACCACCACCACTACCAACATTACCACCACCACAACCATTATGATCACCACCTCTCTATAACCCCTACTACCACCACCACAATTATGATCATCACCTCTCTATAACCCCTACTACCACCACTACCAACATTACCACCACCACAACCATTATGATCACCACCTCTCTATAACCCCTACTACCACCACCATTATGATCATCACCTCTCTATAACCCCTACCACCACCACCACCATTATGATCACCACCTCTCTATAACCCCTACTACCACCACCGCCACAAACATTATGATCACCACCTCTCTATAACCCCTACTACCACCACAACCATTATGATCATCACCTCTCTATAACCCCTACTACCACCACCACCATTATGATCATCACCTCTCTATAACCCCTACTACCACCACCACCACTACCAACATTACCACCACCACAACCATTATGATCACCACATCTCTATAACCCCTACTACCACCACCACCATTATGATCATCACCTCTCTATAACCCCTACTACCACCACCACCACTACCAACATTACCACCACCACAACCATTATGATCACCACCTCTCTATAACCCCTACTACCACCACCACCATTATGATCATCACCTCTCTATAACCCCTACTACCACCACCACCATTATGATCATCACCTCTCTATAATCCCTACTACCACCACCACCAACATTAGCACCACCACAACCATTATGATCACCACCTCTCTATAACCCCTACTACCACCACCACCATTATGATCATCACCTCTCTATAACCCCTACCACCACCACCACCATTATGATCATCACCTCTCTATAACCCCTACTACCACCACCACCACTACCAACATTACCACCACCACAACCATTATGATCACAACCTCTCTATAACCCCTACTACCACCACAACCATTATGATCATCACCTCTCTATAACCACTACTACCACCACCACCATTATGATCATCACCTCTCTATAACCCCTACTACCACCACTACCATTATGATCATCACCTCTCTATAACCCCTACTACCACCACCACCACTACCAACATTACCACCACCACAACCATTATGATCACCACCTCTCTATAACCCCTACTACCACCACCACAATTATGATCATCACCTCTCTATAACCCCTACTACCACCACTACCAACATTACCACCACCACAACCATTATGATCACCACCTCTCTATAACCCCTACTACCACCACCACCATTATGATCATCACCTCTCTATAACCCCTACCACCACCACCACCATTATGATCACCACCTCTCTATAACCCCTACTACCACCACCACCACAACCATTATGATCACCACCTCTCTATAACCCCTACTACCACCACAACCATTATGATCATCACCTCTCTATAACCCCTACTACCACCACCACCATTATGATCATCACCTCTCTATAACCCCTACTACCACCACCACCACCACCACTACCAACATTACCACCACCACAACCATTATGATCACCACCTCTCTATAACCCCTACTACCACCACCACCACTACCAACATTACCACCACCACCTCTCTATAACCCCTACTACCACCACCACCATTATGATCATCACCTCTCTATAACCCCTACCACCACCACCACCATTATGATCATCACCTCTCTATAACCCCTACTACTACCACCACCATTATGATCACCACCTCTCTATAACCCTACTACCACCACCACCATTATGATCATCACCTCTCTATAACCCCTACCACCACCACCACCATTATGATCATCACCTCTCTATAACCCCTACTACCACCACCACTACCAACATTACCACCACCACAACCATTATGATCACGACCTCTCTATAACCCCTACTACCACCACAACCATTATGATCATCACCTCTCTATAACCCCTACTACCACCACCACCATTATGATCACCACCTCTCTATAACCCCTACTACCACCACCACCATTATGATCATCACCTCTCTATAACCCCTACTACCACCACCATTATGATCACCACCTCTCTATAACCCCTACTACCACCACCACTACCAACATTACCACCACCACAACCATTATGATCACCACCTCTCTATAACCCCTACTACCACCACCACCATTATGATCATCACCTCTCTATAATCCCTACTACCACCACCACTACCAACATTACCACCACCACAACCATTATGATCACCACCTCTCTATAACCCCTAATACCACCACCACCATTATGATCATCACCTCTCTATAACCCCTACCACCACCACCACCATTATGATCATCACCTCTCTATAACCCCTACTACCACCACCACCACTACCAACATTACCACCACCACAACCATTATGATCACCACCTCTATAACCCCTACTACCACCACAACCATTACGATCATCACCTCTCTATAACCACTACTACCACCACCACCATTATGATCATCACCTCTCTATAACCCCTACTACCACCACTACCATTATGATCATCACCTCTCTATAACCCCTACTACCACCACCACCACTACCAACATTACCACCACCACAACCATTATGATCACCACCTCTCTATAACCCCTACTACCACCACCACAATTATGATCATCACCTCTCTATAACCCCTACTACCACCACTACCAACATTACCACCACCACAACCATTATGATCACCACCTCTCTATAACCCCTACTACCACCACCACCATTATGATCATCACCTGTCTATAACCCCTACCACCACCACCACCATTATGATCACCACCTCTCTATAACCCCTACTACCACCACCACCACAACCATTATGATCACCACCTCTCTATAACCCCTACTACCACCACAACCATTATGATCATCACCTCTCTATAACCCCTACTACCACCACCACCATTATGATCATCACCTCTCTATAACCCCTACTACCACCACCACTACTACCAACATTACCACCACCACAACCATTATGATCACCACCTCTCTATAACCCCTACTACCACCACCACCATTATGATCATCACCTCTCTATAACCCCTACTACCACCACCACCACTACCAACATTACCACCACCACAACCATTATGATCACCACCTCTCTATAACCCCTACTACCACCACCACCACCATTATGATCATCATCACCTCTATAACCCCTACCACCACCACCACCATTATGATCATCACCTCTCTATAACCCCTACTACCACCACCACCATTATGATCACCACCTCTCTATAACCCTACTACCACCACCACCATTATGATCATCACCTCTCTATAACCCCTACCACCACCACCACCATTATGATCATCACCTCTCTATAACCCCTACTACCACCACCACCACTACCAACATTACCACCACCACAACCATTATGATCACGACCTCTCTATAACCCCTACTACCACCACAACCATTATGATCATCACCTCTCTATAACCCCTACTACCACCACCACCATTATGATCACCACCTCTCTATAACCCCTACTACCACCACCACCATTATGATCATCACCTCTCTATAACCCCTACTACCACCACCACCATTATGATCACCACCTCTCTATAACCCCTACTACCACCACCACCACTACCAACATTACCACCACCACAACCATTATGATCACCACCTCTCTATAACCCCTACTACCACCACCACCATTATGATCATCACCTCTCTATAACCCCTACCACCACCACCACCATTATGATCATCACCTCTCTATAACCCCTACTACCACCACCACCACTACCAACATTACCACCACCATAACCATTATGATCACCACCTCTCTATAACCCCTACTACCACCACAACCATTATGATCATCACCTCTCTATAACCCCTACTACCACCACAACCATTATGATCATCACCTCTCTATAACCCCTACTACCACCACCACCACAATCCGTCACCATTATCAGCACCACAATTTGTCCACTCTAACATAAATTGGTATTACTTCAGATAATCGACGCCACTTTCTTTTCGCCTTACCACTTCTATCTCTAGCGCGCGCGCGTTTTCTGTTGGCGCGTTTTCTGTTCTCTAGCGTGCGTTTTCTAAATAACAGGCTTGCTATCGCTCGCCAGGAAAATATCGACACCTAAATAGCACAAAAGATCCTAAAATCTCCAAACTAATATAGGGAACGTCTTAAGATTTCAAAACTTATGGGACTAAACATGTGGGAGAAGAGGGTCCAGAAAAACTAAGCCTCCCCTTAAGCTTAATATGTTCCGTATGGTAGACCAAGTTATCTATTCCTGTAAGATGATCATTGTTGGTAGATATAACCCTTTCAACACCATGACGCCTTTTTACTTTTGATTCTGGATAAAATTAGACGATTTTATGCCGTTTAAGAAGGGCCTATGTTATTGAGAGGGTTCATTGAGACCGTATTTACTCCTTCGACTCTTAGAGGTAGATTCAAAAATAAAGAAAATTGTCAAATGGTAACCAGAATATGATGCAAATTACGTAATGGTGGTGAAGGTGTTAATTTTAAGGATAATTAATTTAGGTACAAGCAAATATATTTTTAGTTACCCTTACACACACACACATACACACACACACACACACACACACACAAACACGTCTATAAACTCAGGCACATTATTTTTCTCTCCATTTTAGTTCCCTTTGATACCTACCCCCCCCCCCCCTATCTATCGCTCTCTCTCTCTCTCCAATTTAATTTCCTCTGCTCACATCACGAACCCCATTTAATCCGAAATGCAAGTTTCATGAATAAATTATAGCCACTCTGGTGACATTATTACATCATTACCTAACTCATTCGCCACCACTATCACCACCATCGTCATTATCACCACTATCATCACCATAGTCATCATCATCACCACTATCATCACCATAGTCATCATTATCACCACTATCATCACCAGTAACAGCATCATTATCAACACATCATTATTACATCATTACCTTGATCATCCACCACCATCATCATCATCACTAAACTATCACCACTATTAACCCATTCAGTACCGGTGACGTCCATTTCATTATGTTCTGACAATTATTATACGATATTCTTGAGCTTAGGAAGGACGTCTACCCATACAGTACCATCACTACCACTACAAAACACAACTAACTCCTTCCACACCCACATACATAGACACACATACTGTACATACACCCACCCAGCCACAAACAAGACACATCCACCGACACTCACCCATCCACACCTTGACACAAACGTCCACCCACACACACATACGCAACCACATACATAGACACCCCACTAACACACACAAGGACACATACAAAATGACACACACAAACATAGAACCCCCGCTCCCCCAACACATATGCAAAATCACACACACATATACAAAGACACCCACATATACATACAAAATATACACACCCACATATTACTCACACCCCCCACCCCCCCATACACACACAAATATACAGCCGCATACATACACACCCACCGACATATTCACCCACACACTCATACATAGATACATACACAAGCAGACACTAAAATAAACACCTACAGACATACACCAACAAACACACCAGGAAGACAAGACAGTAAAGGGTAGGAATTTGGCCAGCATTATATCTTCAATAATTCCCTAGGGACACGCCAATCGACGATTAAGATTTCAGGGTCTGGTGGGGGAACTGAGGCTCATAATATCATCCCAGGCACCCTTCTGTTCTTTATAGCACCATCACAACCATTATTACCATTACCACCACCACCATCAATATCACCACCATCAATATTAACATTTCAGTGTCTTGTGGGGGAATTGTGGCTTAATATATCGTCCCAGGCACCCTTCTGTCCTTTATAGCACCACCAACACCATCATCATCACCAATATCACCATCACTATCACCACTAGCACCATTACCACCACTATTAAGATTTCAGTGTCTTGTGGGGGAACTGTGGCTCATAATATCATCGTAGGCACCCTTATGTTGTTTATAGCACCATCATCACCATTATTATCACCTCTACCACGATCGCCATCACCACCGCTATTATCACTATCACCACCACCTTCACCACTATCATCATCGCTACCACCATCAACACTATATCACTATCACCACTAGCACCGTCACTATTATTATCACCACTTGACCCTTTCCACTAACACCACCAATATTATCACTACTACCACCACCACCGCCACTATTATCACCTCTGGCACCACCACCACCCTCACTAGCACACTATTATCACCATTACCACTACCACCACCACCACCACCACTAATACGTCACCCACCACTAATACATCCCCCACACCACCACCACTACCAACGACCGATTAATCTGTCAGTGTTTGTGTGGGATAGAGCCACCCGCTAATATTATGTGGGATAGAGCCACCCGCTAATATTATGTGGGATAGAGCCACCCGCTAATATTATGTGGGATAGAGCCACCCGCTAATATTATGTGGGATAGAGCCACCCGCTAATATTATGTCCCCAGACGTCATTCATTCCTTTATTATAACACTACCATCACTACTAAACCACCTCCACCTCCACCACTACCACTAAATACACTACTACTACCACCTCCACCACTACAACCATCACTACTAAACCACCTCCACCACTACTACCACCACCTCCAAACCGATTCCACCACTATTAGGCTACTACCACTACCACTACCTCCAACACCACCACCACCACTACAACTACCACCATCACTACCACTACCTTCCCTACTACTACCACTACCTCCGACCAATTAACTATCATTGCGTGGGATAGAAACGGCTGTTAATATGTCCTAAGGAGTCTCTCCGTCCGTTACTATAACACCATTATCACCACTACAGCTACTATCACCACTACAGCTACTATCACCACCACACCAACCATCAACACCACTACCACCATCACCACAATACAACCACTAATAATACCATCATCACGATTGCACTACCACCACCACAACTACCATCACCACACCAACCATCAACACCACCACTACCATGACCCATTAATCTGGTGTGTGATATAACTAACCATTAGTATCTCCTCGGGCGTCCATCTGTCGTCTCTACCACCACCACCACCACCACCACAACTACCATCAACACCACCACTACCATGACCCATTAATCTGGTGTGTGATATAACTAACCATTAGTATCTCCTCGGGCGTCCATCTGTCGTCTCTACCACCACCACCACCACCACCACAACTACCATCAACACCACCACTATCATGACCCATTAATCTGGTGTGTGATATAACTAACCATTAGTATCTCCTCGGGCGTCCATCTGTCGTCTCTACCACCACCACCACCACCACCACAACTACCATCAACACCACCACTACCATGACCCATTAATCTGGTGTGTGATATAACTAACCATTAGTATCTCCTCGGGCGTCCATCTGTCGTCTCTACCACCACCACCACCACCACCACAACTACCATCAACACCACCACTATCATGACCCATTAATCTGGTGTGTGATATAACTAACCATTAGTATCTCCTCGGGCGTCCATCTGTCGTCTCTAACAACAACAACACCACCACCACCAATAATGCACTCATTAACACTGTCTGCTCCGACGTCTTGTGGGGTATTATATCATTATTGTTTCATTATTATTGAGAACGTTGCTTGCGTTTGCCATTTTCAAGCAATGTATTTCAGTTTGTCCCTTAGGATACCAAAAACGTTTTCCCAGATTTTCTTCAAATTTATTAAGAGGGTTTATTGAGATGGTATTTACCCATTTGAGTCGTATAGGTAGATTACAAACTAAAGACAATAGTTTATTGGTAACCAGAATATGATGACAATTACATAATGGTGGTGAAGGGGTTAACAGTTGCAGAAGAAGGTGAATTAATTACTGCAATACAAGGACTATCCTAATTCAATAATACCATTGTAACTTTCATAAATATAATCCCAGAGATAAACGGAATTTGTGCAGGGAACTGTACCACAACCATCATCACTACCATCAACACCACCAGCACAACCACAATCACCACCACTACTACCAGACTCACCACCATCATTACCACTACCACTACCATAACAACAATCATCACCACCACTACCAGACTCACCACCATAATTATCACTACCACCACCACCACAAATCACCACCACCACCACAGCGATAACAATCACCACCACCACTACCACTCACCACCATCACCACAACAACAACAATCACCTCCACCACAACAATCATCACCACCACCACCACAACAATCATCACCACCACTACCACACCAACAATCTCCACCACTACTACCACAACAACAATCTCCACCACCACAACAATCACCACCACCATCACCCCGCCACCAAGGGCCGATTAATCTGTCAGTGTGTGGGATACAACTGTCCACTAATTTCTACTCAGGCGTCCCTCCGTCCTTTACTGTCGTCTCAAGGAAAACCACACTCAGTTTCTCTCTCGGTGCGTGCGTGCGTGCGTGCGTGTGTGTGTGTGTGACATTGGAAACCTGTAATGTACATTCCAACCAACGATCACGAAATAACTTCCTGAAATGATAGCATCTAAATTAGTCCTGTTATTTTCTTGAAAGAGAGAGAGAGAGAGAGAGAGAGAGAGAGAGAGAGAGAGAGAGAGAGAGAGAGAGAGAGAGAGAGAGAGAGAGAGAGAGAGAGAGAGAGAGAGAGAGAGAGAGAGAGAGAGAGAGAGAGAGAGAGAATGAGAGAGAGAGAGAGAGAGAGAGAGAGAGAGAGAGAGAGAGAGAGAGAGAGAGAGAGAGAAGGGAAGGGAGGGGGGGGGGGGGATGCCACGTTTAAAGTCGCGTTCTCATATGATTCCGGAACTCAAACTAACTTGATTAATTACGTCCTTCTGTTGCTTTATCATCAACATCAGCTTCTATTGGTTCACTTCCGGACCGTTCTCTCCTTGAGCATGTTGACCTCACCATGGTGGCTTATTCCGGCTTGGTTAGGTTGTGTATATTCACAGGGGTGCGTGTGATATGGCAGTGGTTGTGTATTTAGTCTGTAGCCAAGGTAACCAAACACTCAACCATGTAATTCTTGTCTTACCGTCTTGCAGAATAGTAAACAGAAAGGCAATTGTGAAGGAATCTCTCTTATTATACAGAGTATAATATTATATACTGCATATATATATATATATATATATATATTGAGAATATATCACAAATACACGTGAGCCACTAAATGTTTCTAGTCTCTCAGTGGGGATCGAACCATCGACCATCAGAACGATAGCCGACGCTTTAATCAATTACACCACGGCAGTCTGCCGTGGTGTAATTGATTAAAGCGTCGGCTATCGTTCTGATGGTCGATGGTTCGATCCCCACTGAGAGACTAGAAACATATATATATATATATATATATATATATATATATATATATACATATGATTGCTAAAGGAATAGTCTCTCTCGAGCTCTCATCATATGATTGTATTGTTAAACAATTGAGCTCTCGCAATTTTTGTTTTCTTCTTCTTTTTCTAGAAAGTGTGTTTGTGTGCGTGTATGTGTGTGTGACGAGGTGTGTAATTCTGTGAGGCCTGCTCAAACTGTCTACCCACTTGTACACACTATCAAACTGGGCTGTATAATAATTAATTCGTTCTGAACTGAATGTGTGTGATAGCCTCAACAAAATATCGATATTAGCAAAACGATGTATGAAGAAATACTTATTTTATTTACTTGAATATAAGCAAATCTCCCTAAAGCACACATGCTTATCATCTTGCCTAAAAACATTTCGAATCTATTGTAAATATAAATTAAATGCGCTTTTCTAGAAATATGATAAACTCTTTGGAATACTTCACTACATATATTCACAATACAACATGTTCTTCTGGGTCTGAGATACTTTGAACTGACCTTTGCAATAACAATAGTAGACAATACATATGACTTTAAGGGGGGTCACCGGCTTTTTTATCTTTCTCTCCCTCTCTCTTTAGCTTGTATACATTCGGCCCCATTCAGCCTACTGTTTTAAGACGTTTACCCCCATGCAGGTATCAATATTTTCCTGGCGAGCGGTAGTGAGCCAGCGTATATATATTTTTGTTTTGACAGCAAGCATATATATATTTTTGTTTTGACAGCAAGCATATATATATTTTTGTTTTGACAGCAAGCATATATATATTTTTGTTTTGACAGCAAGCATATATATATTTTTGTTTTGACAGCAAGCATATATATATTTTTGTTTTGACAACAAGCATATATATATTTTTGTTTTGACAGCAAGCATACATTTGTAAATTTTTTGATAGAAAAATTTCTCCGGTGAAGCCGGATTTCTCCAAACAATGCTGGCTCGCTTTCGCTCGCCAGAAAGAAATCGACACCTGGATGGGGATAAACGTCTTAAAACAGTTGGCTGAATGGGACCGAAAGGATACAAGCCAGAAAAAGAGAGAAAAGGAGAGAAAGATAAAACAAATCCGGTGCCCCCCCTTAACTGGACCAAAGGAAGAGGTAAAGTCCGCGGCGGTAACGTTTATTGGGAAGATTCCTCGCGGTGTTCCCAAAGAGTTATGTTATGGCCCCCACACAGATCGACCAACCGCCGCCATATTGGTACCACTGGTGTCGGTGGCCTATATTCATACCCAAATATATCATCCATACCCATAATAAACATTCGGTAATACTGGTTTAAGCAATAGAGTTTGGTCACTGGATATAATGTCGACAAGATAAAAAAAAAAAAAAAAAAAAAATATATATATATATACCGGGTATATATATATATATATATATATATATATATATATATATATATTATATATATATATATATATATATATATATATATATATAATAAAAATACTACTACTACTACTACTATTAAAAATAATAATAATCATAATAATAATAATCAATGATAATAATAATAACACTAAAATATAAGAACAAAATACAAACAAATATAATAAGTAAATAAAAACATCATCCCGTTGTTTCCAAATGATGGCCCCAAAATGTCGACCGCGGCAAGGGTTGGCGGCCGACTTGGGGCTCTCTATCCCGCCCGAGTTATGTTACGGCCGCAGTGGAAGGGAACATGATAGTCCAATTTTCACTGGCAGTTATTTCTCTTATAAGGAATTCCATTAAATGTACTATTGGTTGGTTTGTCACGGAGGAGGCGGCGAGTTATGAGTACAGTTAATAGGATAGAGAGGTATATATATAACTATTAAGGGGAGATGGGTCGTTATTCTGCTCCCCCTTCTTCCTCGTGTTAGCCCCATTAGTTTTCAGAGTTTAAAATGTTTGCCCCATTAGTTTGGCGATTTTAATACCGTTCGCCCCATTTCTTTGTCAATATTAAGACTTTTTGTGTTATTTAGGTGTCAATTTTTTCTTGGCGAGCGATGGTGAGCCTGTAATTTAAGAGAAATCGGCCTTTGGCCGGGACATTTGTATATCGAAAAATGTACAAAACTATCTTCAAGGGGGGTTTAGGGAGTTTTTTTTAAAAGCTTGATGAAGGTGTAGCGAGTTCGAATCCCGGGAGGATCATATGCTTTCATTCATTTATTCAAGTGCATTGGGGTTTGTAATGGAGGATTAATGTTAAGAACGGAGTGTTCCTTAAATGATAGAGTAATGGAGTAGAGTTAGGGCAAACCAAATATACAGACTTAACCTACCATCTACTGTAGTTTGGTCATTTATGTCTTGTGCTTCTCCTTTTTATATTTGTAAATAGTTTAACCCTCTCACGTTCTTGACGCAATTTTGAGCCTATTAGGGATACTTTAAAGCCTTTGTTACCATCCGGGGTATTTAGAAACCTTTAGTTTAGTTACTATAACCTCTGCAGTTGTTTTTGAGTTAGCTGTGGGCAGAAAACTAATTTTGGAGAGGTAATTATAAGAGTGAGAGAACTCTATTTCTTATTGCTAATCTGGCAACCTCTGCGTCATATGGTCGTGAGAGGGTTAATATACTTAAGGGAGAGATAGTTGCTTGTTTTCCCTCGTGTACAGTATAGTTCCATTTACTTTGAAATTTTAAGACGTTTGTTCCATTAGTTTAGCGATTTTAATACCTTTCCCTTCATTTCTTTGTCAATATAAACACCAATCGTGTAATTTAAATGTCGATTTTTCCTGGCGAGCGATAGCGAGCCTGTAATTTTAGGAAGAACCACAGCGGGACATTTTTCTACCAGGGAAATGTACAATTTTTTTTTGAAGGGGGGTTTTATTTTTTTATTTTTTTTAAAGCTTGATGGAGGTCTAGCGAGGTTACTATAAAATAATAAAGTAAATACATCAATAGAAAAATGGATAGAACAAATAAATAAATAGACACATACTCGCAAAACTTGTCTTAACATTTCAAAGAAAATAAAGGTGCGAAGGGAGAGGGGGAGAGAAAGAGGCGAGGGAACGCGAAAGTGGTCCCGGACCCTAAAAATGGAACATTAAAGGTTTCTGTTCGGGCTCTGTCTCGAGTTGGCCACCCCCAGCAATGGGGTACGCCCATGAGTATATACATACGAGGGGATATCGTAAAGTTTTAATTATCACCCGGAATTTATTGAGCTGTGTCGATGAAATTTTGTCCTTATGCGCATGATGGTGCAAAAATGTTCTAAGATCGTTTACTTTCTTTACAGGTGGCGCTATATGTCAGTAACCTGCAAGATGGAGAAGATTGAGGCTTGCAGTGTGATAAAGTTTCTGCATTTGAAGGGTTACAGTGCCCGGTAAATCCATGATGAAATGAAGGCTGTTTATGGTGATGATTGCCCGTCATATGACACTGTTGTGAGGTGGAAAAGGAATTTCCTTCATTTCATCATGGATTTTCCGGGCACTGTAACCCTTCAAATGCAGGAACTTAATCACGCTGCGAGTCTCAGTCTTCTCCATCTTGCAGGTTACTGACATCTAGCGCCACCTGTAAAGAAAGTAAACGAACTTAGGAGAATTTTTTTGCATTCATACATAGATACAATAAAGGTCAACATGAGGGAAAAGGGGGTCTAGAACCACCCTCCCCCCTTATTTCCCTTTGATATTTTACAGTGCGCATCATACGATCATCCTACGTGTTTTAGTTTTATGATGAAACATATATTGTTAATGTATTAAACGCTGAATGCTATTACAAATTGGTGAAACTCCACACGAATTATTTTATATTTATGGGACGCTAACCTGTAAAGCGCTAGAAATGCATCACATAAAATGGTAACGTTATGTGTATGTGTTTTTATGTTTGTGTGTGAGTGTGAGTGAGTGTGTGTGTGTGTGTGTGTGTGTGTGTGTATGTGTGTTTATGTTTGTGTGTGAGTGTGAGTGTGAGTGAGTGAGTGTTTATGTTTGTGTGTGAGTGTGTGTGTGTGTGTGTGTATGTGTGTTTATGTTTGTGTGTGTGTGTGTATGTGTGTTTATGTTTGTGTGTGAGTGTGAGTGTGTGTGTGTTTATGTTTGTGTGTGAGTGTGAGTGAGTGTGTGTGTGTGTGTATGTGTGTTTATGTTTGTGTGTGAGTGTGAGTGTGAGTGTGAGTGAGTGTGTGTGTGTGTGTGTGTGTATGTATGTTTGTGTGTGAGTGTGAGTGTGAGTGAGTTTTTTTTTTTTTTTTTTTTCTATATTCCAACTTACTTCCTCTCGGGCATAGGCTGAGAGCCTTAACATTCACCGCTTTACAATGAACAGTGAAGCCCGTGAGGTCTTGTTCCAGTCTAGGGAGTGAGACATGTGAAGCACGTAGAGTACAACGAGCACCTGCCATCTTGCCTTCACATGAGGCACGGTGCTCACTCATGGCCCGAAACGACCCCATCTCTAAAGCCACCTCGTTCCCGTGCTTCACTGTCTCATCCCCTACACTCGGACTCTCACACTTACACACACACAACGCCACCTGTTGAGCAGATAACTCACCAGGCATTGCACTCCTATAGCATATTTTGAATATGGGAATATTCATACAGTGCTATTTAATCAGGGAACAATGAGGGTATTTTATTGACGTTTCGGTGGGCTTGTGGTAATGCACTGATACCAGGTACAGCACAAATTCCATCCCAATAATATCTTCCCATTGATACATCGGGATTTGAACCCGGGACCTTTGGATTGCCAGGCCAGTGGCAAGACCACTCCACCACACCTCCCCTAGTGTTTATGTTTGTGTGTGAGTGTGTGTGTGTGTGTGAGTGTGAGTGTGTGTGTGTATGTGTATGTGTATGTGTGTTTATGTTTGTGTGTGAGTGTGTGTGTGAGTGTGTGTGTGTGTGTGTGTGTGTGTGTGTGTGTATGTGTGTTTATGTTTGTGTGTGTGTGTGTATGTGTGTTTATGTTTGTGTGTGAGTGTGAGTGTGAGTGTGTGTGTGTGTGAGTGTGTGTGTGTGTTTATGTTTGTGTGTGAGTGTGAGTGTGAGTGTGAGTGTGAGTGAGTGTGTGTGTGTGTATGTGTGTTTATGTTTGTGTGTGTGTGTGTGTGTGTGTGTGTGTGTGTGTGTGTGTGTGTGTGTGTGTGTGTTTATGTTTGTGTGTGAGTGTGAGTGTGAGTGAGTGTGTGTGTGTGTGTGTGTGTGTGTATGTGTGTTTATGTTTGTGTGTGAGTGTGTGTGTGAGTGTGTGTGTGTTTTTGTGTGTGTGTGTGTGTGTGTTCCAGACATGATCGTACACCCGAATAAAAGAGTTTGCCGACAATCTAATTCTAAGATGAATATTATATACAAGATTAAATTAAATGTAAAATGTAATTATATTATATCACCTTTTGAATTCCTTTATATAAACTGAGAAGTGTACAGCCGAGTTCAGAAATACCTAAACACCTTTTAATGATACAAACAAGACCGCGAACACTAACTGGCGAAAAAGAGTAATCTGAACTTAAGGGGGGGGGGGACCTGCTTTTTTTCTCTCATTTTGTCTCTTTCTCTGGCTTGTACCCATTCGGCCCCATTCAGCCTACTGTATTAAGACGTTTATCCCCATCCAGGAGTCGATTTCTTCCTGGCGAGCGATATCGAGCCATCATTGTATGAAGAAATCCGGCTTAGCCGAAGAAATTTTTCTATCAAAAAATTTACAAATTTAGCCTGCTGTCAAAACCATTTTTATAAATATGTTGGCTCGCTACCGCTCGCCAGGAAAAATATCGACACCTGGATGGGGATAAACGTCTTAAAACAGTAGGCTGAATGAGGCCGAATGGATACAAGCCAGATACAGAGGGAGAGAGAAAAAAAACGAGGTGGGCCCCCTTAATGGCTCAAGTAGCTTACCAAAATAGTTAGCAAGTGTATCATAATTGACCACCTGCGAGTTTCATGCTATTAAAATGTTAGAACCGTAAACATCGATATTAAATATACAATAATAATGTAGGTTTGTGATGAGTAGAAACAATGTTGAACTGTATTTTATGTGTTTATAAATGTAATACAACTGTATTTTATGTGTTTATAAATGTAATACAACTGTATTTTATGTGTTTATAAATGTAATAAAACTGTATTTTGTGTTTATAAATGTAATACAACTGTATTTTATGTGTTTATAAATGTAATACAACTGTATTTTATGTGTTTATAAATGTAATAAAACTGTATTTTATGTGTTTATAAATGTAATACAACTGTATTTTATGTGTTTATAAATGTAATACAACTGTATTTTATGTGTTTATAAATGTAATACAACTGTATTTTATGTGTTTATAAATGTAATACAACTGTATTTTATGTGTTTATAAATGTAATACAACTGTATTTTATGTGTTTATAAATGTAATAAAACTGTATTTTATGTGTTTATAAATGTAATACAACTGTATTTTATGTGTTTATAAATGTAATACAACTGTATTTTATGTGTTTATAAATGTAATAAAACTGTATTTTATGTGTTTATAAATGTAATACAACTGTATTTTATGTGTTTATAAATGTAATACAACTGTATTTTATGTGTTTATAAATGTAATACAACTGTATTTTAGCTGGTGAATCGGCTTCCTTTGTTCGCTGAAACTTGCAAGCTTTTAGATGTCCCTCCAAAGAATGTATAGACATTCCTGATCACAACTTTGTCATACACTATATTTGTATGATGATACTACAGTAGTTATCTCATTTACTTTATATACAGATATATCTTAGTTCATACTGGTACGTGATTATTGGTATGCGACTGTACACAGAGCTACTAGGTGTGGTGAAGGCTTGCGGTTAACGGAAGTTCTACGCTGACATATTGGTATGCTACTGATTACTGCATGCTGACTTGATATATACATCACACCACCACCTTACAGTAGAATGCATGTTCTGCATTATTCACACTCGGACCACATATGGTCACGGAAGTACACACCTTCCGGGGATAGGACGCGGTCCTTTCCACATTACTGGAGAACACTAGAGACTCTCCCTCACACCTTGCACGCAACCAGAGGTGTCCCGTATTTACCCCCGGGGGCACTTCACCTACCACAATCCAGTCCACATATTGGGACTCAGATAGAATTATCACCACTCCCCATAATACACCTATTGAAGAATTACTTCTGTTGCTGTTTGTTCCTTTTCTGTTGCTGCTGACGCTACACTTACTTATTCAATAAATACCAGGCTGATATACTTGTGTATTTATTCTGACTTCCCATTAGGTCATTAAATCATAATTGGGTGGTGGTAAGCGATAACCGCTACCGTTATTACAAGTATAAGGTTACTAGTGGCTACTAGAAGAAAGCTACTAAGTTATATAGTCCATGCAACATACATATCACAACTGTATGGTAGTTATGTCTCAACTGTCATTACATTTGGCTCGCTCTGTACTATATTAATGTTCGTCATATGTTGAATAGGGTAGATAAGTGTAGGAACATGTTTGTATATCTCACTCGAAACGAATAAATAAAGTTTTAGATATTGATGATACCAATTATTGATAAAAACATACTTGGTGCCGAGACATCACTTATTAGACCGACTGCACATAGCACATAAAACCTCCTACAAACCATTGATACAGGAGCTACATAAAATTTCCAACAAGCATATATATATATGCTCGGTGCAAATGTCTCGCTTACACGGAGAAATACGGCGGGACATTTGAATATAAAGTGCGGGGTCGCGTCTTGATTATGCCGCGCCCAAATCACCAGGAAAAAATGTGTTTTGGCTTTTGAGATAAATTTTAGGGGAGGGAGAGAGAGAGAGAGAGGGTGTGGGGGGAGGTGCCTGGGGATGTTATTTTATGTTTTCAACTTAATCTTATTTATATTTCAATTATGATTTTATTACAATTACCTTGTACCAAAAGGGGAGTCTGGTGAGGCAGTTGTATTTTAGTTTAAGGGATGTCTAGGGGCAAACTAGAACTAAAAATAATCACGAATATTATACTAAATAAAACACCACAATAATTCCCCTCAAAAAAGCTTCAGCTCATCTATTGTTGAACTTATCGGGTATGACACATCCCCGTTATTTCACTGTCAAAACTTCCAGATAAAAACCTCCACCGAATTTCCCGCCAAAAAGTAAATCTGAGTTTCCCGCCAAAAAGCTAATCCGAGTTTCCCGCCAATAACCTCCCGCGCGACTTTCTCGCCAAAACCTCATCCGACTTTCTGATCACAATTTCGTAAACTTTAGCCCGCACACAAGAAGAGGCCGAAGGTCAGTTTAACTTCTGGCGTGTTCGGGGCAAGTTTATTGGGAGATTCTTATACATATTTTGATGACCTGTCAGGAAACTGTAGCACCGTGGAGAAAGTGGGAGGACAAGGGCGCCATTTTACTTACAGCAGTGGACTTTCAGGGGTCGATGCGAATTTGAACAATATTTTGTCCTTTCTTTGGAAGAGCCTTAATAAATCCGCTGTAGCGTTTGTAAGTTCCCACAAACAGCAGGCCGGGAGTTCGAATCTCGCCCGGTAAAGGATCTTTGACACTCTTCCCCATGGCGATAGCACAGTGGATGACGTCATGGACTGCAGACTCAAAGGACTTTAGATCGAGTCCACGCCAAACGTCAGGGTTTTTTCCGAGGTGATCTGATAATTCCTGCGGCTTTACAAGTACCCTGGGTACACCGACAGGAAAAAACAAAAACAAAAATACCCCCTATATCGTAACCAATTCATAGCATAGAAGATGCCCGACCATATTCGAAGATGCTGTGAACGACCGTATATCATCATAGCTGCTCTCTCCAAATCAAGTGACTTGTATAAATAAGGTGTCGTCATCTAGTGTGGCAGAAAGGAATCAACCAACACCTTGAAGCTCCACTGTGACCATCTAGTGCGACACATATGAAGCACCCATCTCAAAGCTTCAATTAATAATATCGGGGCCTCGTAAGAGTTATAGGCTACTGAACAGCATACCGTCCTGAGGATGGATGAAAAAAAAAAAAAAAGAAAAAAAAAAAGGCCTCCCACCCCCTCTCGGCAAAGGCGGACATCAGAGGTGCAGTAGATTACACTGGTTTTCGATAACGCTCACAACCACAGCAACTCTAGTAGTGCAGTAACATTTAACTTGCACTCCACACATCAAATACACCACTGATTTAAAAGACTGGATTTTTTTCATGCACAATATTTCTGTATGTCTTTTTTTGGCTTTTGGATTATATATATCTGATGGTTGAATTACTACTGAATAAATCAAACATACAATGTGTGTATATATGTGTGTGTGTGTGTGTGTGTGTGTGTGTGTGTGTGTGTGTGTGTGTGTGTGTGTGTGTGTGTGTGTGTGTGGTGTTATATTGTAATTCAACGTGTTCCAATTCTGACCCACTTTTGGTTAACTTGTAGTCTTTGTGTATTGCCTTGCGCTTTGTACAATATCAAACAAGTACTGTAGTGAATACATAAATAAAACGTGTGGCCTTGAATCATAATGTCAGGTAATTTTTGGCTTTTGTGTGATGTACGGCTTCAAATTCGGACACTTTTAGATTAATATTAGCAATATGTTATACAATATATTGTCAGTCTTTTTTCCAATTTATTGACAAAATAAATAAGTAACATTGGTAATACTAATAGAGGCTAACAGAAGGCATGTTCTATTTGTAGGTCTATTTGAAATTCTTGGGATACCGACAGACTAGGTTAACTTTATCCACAATTGATTTGTGCATAATGGTTTCATGAATATTTCAAATGAATCAGATGTCTGTTAAAATTGAAGAATGCTTTAACAAATATACTTGATCAACATAATTTAACTAAGCAGAAAACAATGCGAATAACTGGTGTATTCAAAGTTTCCAAATGTTTACACTTTAATTAAACATTTTGTTTAACCCTTTGAGTACCAGCGACGTCTGTTAGATTTTACTTTAGTTTATTTTTAGACGATATTATGCAGCTTAGGAAGGATCTGTGGTATTCAAAATGGTTGGTTAAGATAGTTTGAAGCCTTATTATTGCTAGAGGTCCTACCTAAGCTGAATAAAATCGTCTACTAGTTGCCAGAATGTAATGGAAAGGACGTCCCTGGTACTGAATGGGTTAACAATTGTATTCGGCAAACAGCGCCAAGGGATTTCCAAATTTATCTGACAGTTTTCACCCCTCCGTGGTAGGACAAACTTGAATCCCATATCTATAAAACAGATTACCGGAATCCTATTAAAAACAAACCTTTCCAACAGATAAAGTTTTTCTTTTTTTCTAGCTACGATTGTATCTTTTATGAGAGGATGAAAATATATAGGAACGTTGGCATGGAGAATTACAGCCGATAGTGTGTAGTATCAACAATGGAAATCATTGATAATGATAATAGTTGGGATACAAATAATAAATATAATAAAGCAAAAATAATAAGTGACATTTTAACCCGTTCAGTACGATGACATAATTTGTGTCTACTTTTGGTTACAGTTAGCTGATTATCCTTAGCTTCTAATAAACCTCTAAACCCAATTAACCCTCTGTTAAGTACTTCTTAACTGGCATAAAATCGTCTACTATACCCTCTTCATCATAAGTAGGCCAGAAATCGTGACTTCTATCCTCTGTAACTAAAATAAAAATCTAGAGCAAATGGGCTATAATTTTACACACCTATTCCCTGGTTAACTCTTCCTAAATAGTATAAATATTAGCACGATACCTCTAGTCGCTCTTGAGTTATAGAGGTTAGTATTTTGTATTTGTATCCGCCTTATAATGGATAGACTATATCAGCCATAATAATAAGTTGAAAAGGGGTCATCGTGCTGAAGGGGTTAAATTGGTGAGGGTAATATGAACAACTACTGTAGATGGGCACTTCGTAGAGCGCAGATCTCCACCTACGCTGGCTGGTTCTTTATCACTAATATCACAGGCCTAAACTTTCTTCTGGATCTGGGTTCCAGGGTATAATCCGGATTGCCTCATAAAATGAATAATTTCTTTTTTGGCGTATATCCTATCTGCCCACCAAATTTCGTGTAAATCTCCTGATCGTCTCCTAAATTGAATAACTTCTTCCTTGGCGCATATTCTATCTGCCTACTAGCTTTCGTGAAAATCGGTTAATTACTTTGTGAGATATCTTGTTTTCAGACAGACACCCAATTTTTTTTAGGCGAAACCATAACCTCCGTCCTACTTCGTTTACGGAGGTAATACATGAAAACAAAAATCATCGAAGCTGTATCCTCTCGGTATGATATTGGATTTTATGAAATATTTGCTTATATTTTTTTTTATAAAATATATGCTACTTTATAGCGATTTTCTTAAAAGATATGCTTTCATAAACATTACAGTATATTATATAAAATTAGATTAGTAAAGCATTTGAAATGATAGGAAAAGAGAGAGAGAGAGAGAGAGAGAGAGAGAGAGAGAGAGAGAGAGAGAGAGAGAGAGAGAGAGAGAGAGAGAGAGAGAGAGAGAGAGAGAGAGAGAGAGAGAGAGAGAGAGAGAGAGAGAGAGAGAGAGAGAGAGAGAGAGAGAGAGAGAGAGAGAGAGAGAGAGAGAGAGAGAGAGAGAGAGAGAGAGAGAGATAGTTATCCCACCCCACCCCCCCCCCCCCCACACACACATCATATAAAGTGGTCTTTGATACCCTCCCCAGTTCAATAAACACACGCTGGACAACTGTGAACATTTTGTACCAATGTCTCTCTAAGCTACTGCACTGATATCTACAGTGTTTCTGCAATATGTAACAGTATGTTAGTTAACTATGGTAATCAATAAAACAAATATCTAAATATGTCTCAAATAATAATTGATTGATTGATTGTTTATTTACACCCACAAATTGGCTAAGACATTACATTAATTGTTAGATACAGCAAAATGACGTAATGTAAGCAATAACAGGAGAGGAAATATCATCCAAGATAGTTGTATGAAGAACATGAGGTACTTGATTCCTTCAATCAGATAATAATAATAATAATAATAATAATAATAATAATAATAATAATAATAATGTCACTAAACTTTTTATATATTTTTTTTTTATAACAATACAGTTTGCTTATTATCAATAATATGTAGGTTACGAAAACGAAAAGGTTCCTTAACCTTCTTTCATCTTAAGGACCTAATGAACTACAAATAATAAAGAACCTCATGAGCAATATGAAGCAATGAAGCTTGAAGCATTTAAGTCATAGGATGAGGGAAAGACCGATTAAAGGAGATAATTCAATAGCTTACTTGTTGAGTAGCAGAAAGACCGGGAAAACCGGTTCAGTTTTGGGTTAGAGAGTCGGACAGAATAGGGCTAGAAGTGTGTTGAGAGGCAGGTGCCTCACATTCTCCATAAGGGAGGAGGTATACACTGCGAACACTCTGTAGAACATTGATTATTGTAATAACGGTAGAAGAGTGAGAGAGATGCAACATTGCGGCGTGTAGAGATAAATTGTAGGGAATAAGTAAGAGGAAGTGAGTTGAGGAGACGAAACCCTTTTTAACTCTACCCTTTCGAGAAGTGCAGTATGAGTGGGACCGTCCCACACATGCGAACAATAATCGATACATGGGCTCATTGTGCCCCTATACAGAGCAAGAAGCTATGCGGGGGTGAAGAACCCACGGAAATGGTTGAGCACATCTAGCTTCTCGGAAGATGTTTTAGCAAGAGTGGTAATATGATAATTTCATAATAAGTAGGCCAACATTCTCGACCACCAACATCTATTACTCAAAAACTACTAGAGTAATCAAGCTAATAAATAATGTCTAATATTTGGGAAGAGTCAGCCAAGGAATACGTGTCGAAATTTTACAGCTCATTGCTCTAGTCCATATTTAATTACAGGGGATAGAGGTCAAGATTTCTGGCCTACTTTTAGTGAATAGACTATACACTCGCAGTTCAATCATACTATTTCACCTTCCTTACATAAGATCATGGAGTATGGGTCCTTGTTCATGAAAGAGAGAGAGAGAGAGAGAGAGAGAGAGAGAGAGAGAGAGAGAGAGAGAGAGAGAGAGAGAGAGAGAGAGAGAGAGAGTGTGTGGTGTGAAAGTGAGAGAAAGATAATGTGTGTGGAGGTGTATATAATTGTGCGTGTGTGTGTGTGTGTGTGTATGTACTCCTCATAACTCTATATTCCAGTATCTTTATCACACAATCTTTTCACTTAATATTCACTTTCAGCAGACAGCATTATTCAGTTTCCGCTTAATATTTTCAGAACGCGAATTGCTTCTATTTTTATTCTCTTTACGTCAGGCAAATGCATCGAGTTAATGAATGACATTTCGCACTTGACAATTTTGATTTTATTCTGGCTATTCTTCGACGATTTAAAAAATTTTGTTCTTATTTTTCTCTCTAGACCTCTATCAAGCTTAAAAAAAACGCGGGAGGTTGATTCCTTCTAAATTACAGGCGGCTTAATTGCTACCACTTGACAGGAACAAAAATCTACACCTAAATTCCACAAAAGGTCCTCATATTGGCAAAGAAATTGGGCGCAAGCACATGTATCGAGTAATGTTCGCATGTGTGGGGAGGTTCCACCCATACCACACTTCTCGAAAAAGTAGAGTCTAAAGCTTTTCGCCTCATTAACTCACTTCCTCTTACTAGTTCACTACAATTTCTTTCTACACGCTGCAATATTGCATTTCTTTCACTCTTATATCGCTATTACAACAATCAGTGTTCTTCAGAGTTCTCTCAGTGCATACCCCCTCAATTGCGGCGAGTACGTGGCACCCGCCTTTCAACACAGTCCCACTCCTATTCTGTCCAGCTCTCCAACCTAAGAATTGGCAAATTTTCTCAGTCTTTCTTCTACTCAACAATTGAACTCTGGAACTGTCACCCTCAATCAATCTTTCCTTCATCTTATGACTTAGACTTCTTTAAACTTCGTGTGTCCAACCATTTTGACCCCAATGTCCCTTGAATTTGGCTCTCTGCTCCTTTTCCTCCTCTGCTTATCCTCTTCCCCCTGCCCTTCTCTTCCTCCTCCTCTTCTCCTCCTGCCCCTCCTTCTCCTTCTCCGTCTCTTCTTCTCCCTCTCTCTCCTCCCTCCTGATTTCCTTTTCACCGTGTTATTGTTAGTCTTATTCACATTCATCCCATCGTCTTTTACTATTGTGTTTTTCCTCTCAGTTTCAGGGTACCTACTATAGACAAGAGGACCATGATTCAGTCTCTATTCCGAGCTATAGTCTTTCTCTCACTTCCCATTCCTCCTCCTACTCTTCCTCTTTCCTTCTTGGAGGCATTTCAGCAATGAATGGCGAAAAGTATCCATAATATCAGAATTCTCCCAAATGTAGAACAGCAAAACATAATTAGGCTAGCATTCCTTAGAGAGACGCAGAGTTAGAGGGGATATGACAGAGGTACTTTAATGTGCAAAAGAGATTAATAAAGGTGACAGAGATGTACTGAAGCTAAGTGATAACCATAGCACTCTAAACACTGGTTTAAATTTGGATAAAGTTAGTTTCAGAAAAGATATAGGCAAGTATTGGCTTAGTGACAGTTGTAGATATGTGGAACAGGCTGCCGAGTA
This sequence comes from Paralithodes platypus, assembly GCA_032716605.1. Taxonomy (NCBI): domain Eukaryota; kingdom Metazoa; phylum Arthropoda; class Malacostraca; order Decapoda; family Lithodidae; genus Paralithodes; species Paralithodes platypus. The sequence goes on along the minus strand of CM064484.1, from coordinate 27,412,588 downwards.
CTATAAGTAGGATAAATAACGACATAGAGCTTCATGATAAAGTTAGATTAACATATGGACAAGATGGGCTTGGTGTGAGAGGAATCTGCCTTGTGTGGACCAATTGGCCTTCTGCTGACTCCTGTTTTCTTATGTCCTTGTGATATTTTCTGATGTTCTTATTACTGTTATTTCGCATTCACATTCATTGTTTTCGTCTTTACTATACTTTCTTTATCTCAGTTTTCGGGTACACAATACAGAAAAACGAGCTACGACCCCCCCCCCCCCCCCCCGCTAGTCTGAGCGTTGGTGTATGTCCTCCCACACGGGTTGGAAACGAACAAAACACGTCGGGAAAAGAAGGGGACAAAAAAGAGAAAAACGAATAAACTCAATTCTGGTAGCTAGCTTTCTTTCACCAGTTTTTACGTGTGAGTGAGTGTATGTATGAGAGAGAGAGAGAGAGAGAGAGCGAGAGCGAGAGAGAGAGAGAGAGAGAGTTTTTTGTGCGTGTGTGTGAATGGGAGAGTGTTTGAATGTGAAAGTGGGTAATTAAGTGAGTTTAATTAGTTAGTTTGTGTGTGCGTGTTTAAGATAAATACACACACACACACACACACACACACGATACATATATATATATATAGAGTCAGATTCCTTACTCCCCTTTATGAGGGTGGCCATACACAAAACATCCCAAAGCGGACCTATGCTAGTTTATTCAAGGACTTACAATATTGACCACTCCTCTCGGGCCCGTCCGACTCCTAGGCCTACTATATGTATCTTTTATCACACATTTTTTACAGCGGTGGGTGGCTATAGTCTGTCCACCAACTTGCTTCACCTTTAGGTGAAGCAGTAAGGATATGTATAAGGTTTGCTACCCTAAACGGGTTGCAACTTGGTTGAGCCCGAGAACTTTCAGTCTTCTACTGTACTTCTCACTTCTCAGCTTGTTCTTCCTCTGTCCAATTGCTCTTCTTTCCTACTTTACTCCAGCCACCTGGTCTGGGTCTGGTCTGGGTTGCTGACTAAAGCTGATGAGTCCCATCCACCCACTATGTATACAAAATACAAAAAATAAAAATAATATATATATATATATATATATATATATATATATAGAGAGAGAGAGAGAGACAGACAATGAGTGTGTGTATGTGAATACATCTTTGAGGAGGTGATTATTGTAAGATTCTTAGAAATGTTGAGCATAATTTTTTCTCACCCGAGAGAGAGAGAGAGAGAGAGAGAGAGAGAGAGAGAGAGAGAGAGAGAGAGAGAGAGAGAGAGAACGTAGGAAAATGAAGAAGAACAGAGATAAAGGATGATAGGCCTAATAAAGGAGGAGGAATAGGAAGAGATGGAAGAAAAGAAGAGGAACATGAGGAGGAGGAGGAGGAAAAAGAGAGTATAACGAGGAAGAGGAGAAGAAAGGGCAAGAATAATAATAACAAAACATGGTCTCACGTCTCCCACGGGGAAAACAACTAAAACTAAAACGAAGAAGAGAAAGAGGAGGAGGAGGAAGTAAACCAATAACGTGAAGACTAAACAAAGGTTTCACGTTTCATAAGAAATAAAAACGAACACTAGAACGAAGATAATTACGAGGAAGAGGATGAGAAGGAGGAGAAATAAAACTATAATAATAAGACGAAACAAAGATCTCACATATAATAGAAAGAAAATAGAAAGAAAAAGAAAAGAAACAAAAATCGTAAAATGAAGAAGAGGACGAGGAAGAGGAGAATGAGGAAGAGGAGGAATAACACCCAAAAAGAAGACTAAAACAAAGGGCTCACGTCTCATAGGAAGAAGAAAAACCAAACTAGTAACGCAAGGTCTCACGTCTCATAGCCTTTACCTCTAACTCATTTTCTGGAATTGCTTTCTGACATTCATGGAGGGGAATTTTGATTTAATGTGTATTCGCCTTTTTTCATTTCCCGAGGACAAGTGAACTAAAAACGGAACTCGGGTCTAGTATCAAGGCTTCGTGTGCAGTTTGATATTTTACATACATAGGCACAAATTTAATGATGGTGATGCTGATTAAATTAATGATGATTACGATGATAGTGGTTATGCTAATGATGTAGATGATGAACATTATGATAATGATAACTGAAAACAGGTGCATCCACTGGGCTCTAAGGAATCACACTGGGTAAAGTCTATCGTTTATTGGGACTATTGATTTATAGAATACGAGGCAGGTCAGTTCCTGGTGAGTGTCCACCATAGATCCCAGGTGATGGCACCCATGAAGCTGAGTAGCCAACAGTCCTTGCTAGGTGTAAGAAGCAAATATTTAAGGGGTAATATACTCCTTGGGGTTGGTGGTGGTGTAGGGATTAAGGTAAGGACACAAATGCAGAGTAGGACCCAAGTTTATTCGACGCTTCGCCATATATATATATATATATATATATATATATATATATATATATTGCCGGACGCCTTAGTCCTCATAATGAGGGTGGCCATACACAGAAGGCCCCCAAAGTTGACCTATCCCTTGTAAGAGGGACAACCCATGCCAGTTTACTGAAGGACTTTCAGGGCTGACTGCTCTATTTAGTGTCCGTCCAACTCCAAGGCCCTCTATGATCTTTTTAACACTATATTTCTACAGTGGTGTTCGGCTAATCCATCCACTAACCTACTTCACCCTTAGGTAAGCAGTACGGATTTGTAACAGGTTTACTCCCATAGACAGGTTGCCGACCAAGGCTGATGAATCCCATCCACCCGGATTTATATAAGGTTGTCTCCCCTAGATGGGTTACCGACTAAGGCTAAGGTGTGACTATGTACATGTGTTTGTGTATGCGGTTTTAATATAATTCCAATTTCGGCGTACGAGCTTGTTTGAGTGTGCTATACGTATAAATGAACGTATATCTATGTTTGTTTCGGTGTGTGTATGTATAAGTATATGGATTATTCTGTATGGAATTCAAATGAATATATGGCATATGTCATATTGCATTGAAATTACATACCGGTAATTGTGTGCATATAGGCTATCTGTGTGTTTTTGTATGTGCAAGAAAGAATGTATGTATTTATAAGTACGGTATGTGTGTTTTCTAACCATTCCCAATCCTTTTCGTCTATATTTTCCTGCATGTGTGTGTGTGTGTGTCTATCTACAGTATGTGTATGCGAGTCAGTTCGTGTATATTCCTGGGTATATGTTTTGTCCAACCCTTCCCAATCCTCCGTTCCCCCCCTCCCCTCCCCCCCACCTCACCCCCCCTAACAAATGAACCCAGACACCCGCTCAAAAACACGGACATATTGCCCCCTTCACGTTCCCAGAGTATTCATTCGTCACCAGAGAGAAATGGCTCAAAGGTGTAGTGATAAATACAATGCAATCTGTCATACGTGAAAAGTATTGGACGTTTTGGACTGTTACCCTTTTCACTTCTTATATGAAGACAAATAAACATAAAATATAATAAACAGAACTCTTAACTAACACAAATTGTACCGGTAAGCATAATACTATATCAAACACACACACACACACACACACACATTCTATGATAAGTTTAAGGGGGAAGGGTTGGTATATGATTGGTTGATTGATATATATATATATATACTGTATATATATATATATATATATATATACCGGTATATATATATATATATACTGTATATATATACAAATTAATATTACTTTTTTTTAGTTTCCTCCCTAGACCTCCAACAAGATAAAAAATAAAAATAAAATAAAAATAAACACATAAATAAATAAATAAACATCCAAGATCCTCCTTCTAGATACATTTTTAAATTTTTTGGTAGAACAATGTCCCGGCCGAAGGCCAGTTCATCCTAAATTACAGGCTGATTATCGCTCGCCAGGAAAAAATAGACGCCTAATTGGCACGAAAGGTCCTAATATTGACAAAGAAATGGGATGAAAGGTCTTAAACTCGCCAAACTAATGCTGCTAAATATGAGGGAGAAGGGGGGAGAGGGGCGAGAAAATCCAATCATCCCCCCTTAACCCCTTATTGGCGGCGCGCGACATAGGTCGAGTGAAATAAATTTGGACTATGTGGCGGCGCGCGACATAGGTCGTGTGGCAATTTCAGCACGTAATGTTGCTGAGAGAGAGAGACAAGTGGTGCCAGGAGAGTAGCGAGCGTATGACTGCTCCAGACCACCGCGGCGGACCAACTGACATGAATCCCACCCTCCTCCTTCTCATGAAACAGTTGCAGTAAATGGGTATGAAGGCCTCACTGTGCCTAGCTATAAACTGACTAATAAATGTATGCAACTCACAAAATATATAATAATCCATGGACGAGAATAATTATTATACCAGGAATATATTATAAGTCATTTTTTCCCACCCGCCTATTCAACCTTTTTGTCCGATCACTTTTTCGTGTACCTTTTGAAACATACATAATTATTCATGTACGGTATTATTTGTCGAAATCCTTTCGACATTTAATGCAAGAGGATCATTGGTGGAAATTGTAGGCTACATTCATGTGTGTGCGTGTACGTGTGAGTGTGTGTATGTGTGAGTAATATTATATAATACAATAATTCTAACCCTGGCCAGAAAATCATTACGTATAATATGCAAACATAAGTTTTATATTTATATAACAATATTTGTTTTCCCCTTCATATTTTAAATGAACAATATATACGCACGCCTATTCACAAAAAACACTGAGTTATTTTCGCTCTCTTTTTCTCACACACAATCTCACACACACACACACACACTCTATCTCCCTTTCTCTATGTCAGTACTCCCTAGCTACTAATATTGCAGGGGGTGCCATAGGTACAATATAAGTTATGGAAGATAAGAGTGTGTGGAGGGCTAGGGTGGCTCAAGTAACGCGTACACACACTCACACACACACACCTTCTCTCTCTCTTTCCCAGCACCCCAGAGCTCTCCTAATATTGAAGGGGCGTCATAGGTAAAATATGGAGCCGTGTGAAGGACAAGGCTTGGAATATTTGAAGTAACTCTCTCTGTCGAGAACTCAAGGTCTCTTTTCGTTGGAAAAGCATAGACTACGATATCAACTGATCTTAGTCATTATAATACAACGTGGATTATAAGAAAATATTTATCCTCAATATGAATACAACAAGCAACTCTGGCTTTAAATTCGATATGAATAGGTTCAACACTAGTAGCCTATATGTGGACATTTTTCACATATATGGTCTGTTATACCTGAAACAAACTTCCCTCAGTTGTTCAGTAAAGCAATTTTAGGAAAGCGTATATCGCATTCTGCCCACTATAATAATTTTAGCGCACTTCACAATATCCCTCTTTCCTCTTAGTTTATCTCACAGGAATAAACCATAAGATCTTAAGGGGCTTTCACACATTCCAGCTTTTGATCCAGAAGCTCAACGACTTACCCAACGTGGTGCAAGACCAGGCAGCCGATTGCACCATGTATCGCGGCATGGGTTGTCCTCCCAACTTCCCCACATGTCGGCATGTCGCGAAAAAGTTATGGGCATGTTCAAAACTTTGAAAAGTTTATGTGTGTTGTTGTGGTGCAGGAAATTGATGTGTGCCTTCTTGGCGCCGTCGTGGCACCATCATTTGCCATCGATCGTCGTAAACCGTGGTACCGTCGGTGTACATCAGGGTGCATAATGACAATGCTGACAACCACCAACTTTGCCACGTGTACTCAAAATGGTACAACGACGGTACCAGCAACGATACAGTAGAACCCCATTTATCCGCACGTCAGATAACCGGATATCATGACAAACGTTAATAAATATCCGCACGTCAGATAACCGGATATCATGACAAACGTTAATAATGATTTTTCATTTACCTTATATTTCTGTACTGTAAACAAAATGTGACGACTCTTCCTGTTAATAAAATCTCTATTAAGGACATCTTCGCTCCTCATCCTTGCTGCACACATTATGTTTAGTCTTTTAGTTTCCCTTAGTTTCTTTGTTATCTCCCTCTTAATGAAGATAAATAATTGCAGTTTGGTATGTATTCAATCTTTGATTAAATTATAATGTGATAGAATTAGAAGCAAGAACATCTCACCATCACAATATAAACAAAATTATATAAGATTCATAAACAAAATTCTCCCCCCCATCTGATATCTCTGAAATTGAGCTCATTGACAGGCAATATGTGTTGCCTGTGTTGCCATACAAAGGGTCTATAGTTTATTCGCTGTAAGTAGGCAAGAAATCATGACCTCTATCCTCTGTAACTCAAAAAGGGCTAGAGCAAATTGGCTGTAAATTTCCACATCTATTCCTTGACTGACTTTTCCCAAATGGTAGACATATTTACTCGATTACTCTAGTCGTTTTTGAGATACACAGGTTAGAAGTCATGATTTCTCGCCTACTTTCAGCGAATAGACTATAGTTTTTCACATTTCTTCCACACCTCATTGAACACATGTGAAAAAGATGGGGGTAGGAGTTTTAAATATTCTTTAAATAACTTTAGTTTAGGTTTTTGTTATCATGAGTTGTTGGGATAATTTAACTAGGCCTATATATTTTGTTTAATGGGAGATAGCTAGATAGAGACAGAAATAAATAGATAGAGACAGATATAGTTTTCTGTTCCTGGTGCTACCCCGAGTTACGTACTGGATGATTCATATTACTCGGAGACTAAGGAACTTGTCCACCCAGACGTCTTATATATTATTAGGTATAATTGGGTGGAAAGTCATATGTGGTACTGTTGTATAAAATTATAGTGTCGTTGGCCGTCATCCCCTCTCACTCTATCAATCCATTTATTTATTTATTCATCTCTCTCTCTCTCTCTCTCAAAAGACAGACACACACATATTTCTACATTACTCCCTCTCTACCTATCTATTAATATATCTATGTATCTATCTCTCCATCTTTCTCACACACACACACACACACACACACACACACACACACACACACACACACACACACACACACACACACACACACACACACACACACACACACACAGCCCGTAGCCTAGTAGGTAGAGCTCTCGTCTCACACACGAGGGGTCGGGGGTTCAATCCCCGGCCAGGCGGAGACAAATTGGGTTTGTCTCATTTCATGTGTTAGCCTCAGTTCACCTAGCTGTAAATAGGTACCTGGAATAAGTGGACGACGTTGTGACGTCCCCTCTGGGGTTGGCAAAAATGGTACAAGGCGAGATGGGTATCATATGGTTCACCTAAGCTGATGGCTACCTAAGCCTTCGGGCGAGACGGTACCGTCTATAGTGAGAATGGTACCAAACAGATCCACCCTAAGCCTTCGTGTCCGATGTCGCCAATTGGCTAAAATACAGACTACACACACATCCACAGCCATTCCAACAGTACATAAAACAGTTAACATGCATTTCACGCAATACATTCTCAGTTAAGGAGGCGCGATAATAATGAGCTTAGCTCGCATTGCGTGGATTCCCCTTGACGAACAAGTAACTGAGTAACACACACACACTCACACATATATTCTCCAAGCCATTCAGCCCCGCCTTGCCCGGCTCGACTGTCATCTATTCCTAACTTTGGCCATACAGGTACCTCATATATTACCCAATGGAAGGACTACGAGAGAGAGAGAGAGAGAGAGAGAGAGAGAGAGAGAGAGAGAGAGAGAGAGAGAGAGAGAGAGAGAGAGAGAGAGAGAGACAGACACAGAGACAGAGAGAGAGAGAGAGAGAGAAGAATTACACAGATACTTAGACCCACAGACATTGCGTTCCCTACTATGTGATCTGGCCATATAATACTACTAGAGACAGGGACAGTATATAGTAGAAGAATAGGACAGCAAAATAGAAAGGCTCTCTCCCAACCTTTCGCTCCCTCCGACTTAAAAGCAATACCGGACAATAGGATGAAGTGTAACCTTATGGGTCTGGAAAGTCAATAAATAGGATAGACATATATTAGTCTGAAAGGGAATTTACATTTACATACTTCCTGATTCATTTATGTTAATCCAATCTCAATCAGAAAATCGTTCATTTTTTTCTTAAACGTATCATGAATGACTATCGACCAGAGAGAGAGAGAGAGCGAGAGAGAGAGAGCGAGAGAGAGAGAGAGAGAGAGAGAGAGAGAGAGAGAGAGAGAGAGAGTATGTTATGTAGAAATAATATAATTAGGAACTGTCATACAATTGCAATTATACCGTTGCGTGCGTGCGTGTGTAAATGTTTCAGTCTGTGTGTGTGTGTGTGTGTGTGTATGTGTTAATGTGTGTGTAAGTGAATAGCTGGGTAGAAGAAATTAATGTATGTATGTGGGAAGGGAAGAGAGAGAAAAGGAAAACAGACAGTAATGCAGACACTTTAAGTGCTATGCTTTTAACGCCCAAAAAGAACCATTTTCCGTCACACAAGTACATAGCCGCACCAGAGAGTGTGGGAAGTGATATCACTTGATTAGCAATAGCAGCAAAGGAACAATAGAGGGTGATGCCTACCAGGTAGGTACCTCTAAGTCAAGAACAGCCAATGAAGTTACCACTTTCCAAGATCGACATGCCCCTTTGACATTCACCACTAGAATTACCAATAATAACAATACAAATAATCTACAATTCAAGCTAATGCCTCCAAGGAAGGCAAACTCACCACTGCCAATTAAGAACCTTGCACAAGGATACCAGACTATTAGAACCTCCAGTTAACTATTTCCTCCATATACCTCCTAATACCAGCACGTCCTGTCATTTGCAGAAGACCTCAATTTGTGCATCAGCATGTCCTATCATTAGCATGCAACCCAAAGTGCGAATCAGTATATCCTGTCAAGTGCAGGCAGATACACAGCTATGAATTAGCACATCCAGCAAATAGCTGGCATCACCGAAGCTGCACCAGTTCCTGTTTCTGTTCCTGCCACTGTTGAGTATATTCCATACAAGAGAGACACCAAGGACTACGTAATTGAGTGGCTAGTGACCAGTGACCCATCCTCTACAGAGTCACCTATAGCTAGCCCTGACCACCTGCCATCACCTGTGTGGCCACCTAGACGCCCGGGGGAGTTTCGTGGGCGCTATCTCCACTGACTTGTGGTGTATCTGGAAAACTGTTTTGACTGACCCTTTAACTATTCCTTTCATCGAACCAATAAACTTAAACGCTACTCGAACCTGATTAAATACTGATAATTGTATAGCCTGCTTGTACACCTGTGTGTGTACGTGTATCAAGGAAGTATGCTGAACAAAGACCGTATATCCGGGCCACATCAAAGACCGTATATCCGGGCCACATCAAAGACCGTATATCCGGGCCACATCAAAGACCGTATATCCGGGCCACAACAAAGACCGTATATCCGGGCCACATCAAAGACCGTATATCCGGGCCACATCAAAGTCATGATCCCTTAAGGGGGTAGTACTCGCTTCTTCTGGACCCCCTTCTCCCTCATGTTTAGCATATTAGTTTTGAGGTTTTAAGACGTTCGTTCCGTTAGTTTAGCGATTTTGAATCCTTTCGCCTCATTTTGTTATCAATATTAAGACCTTTCGTGCCCTTTAGGTGTCGATTTTTTCCTGGCGAGTGATAGCGAGCCTCTAATTTTAGAAGGAATCGGCCTTCGGCCGGGACATTTTTCTACCGAAAAATGTACAAATCTATCTTGAAAGGGGGTCTAAGGGGTGTTTTTCTAAGCTTGATAGAGGTCTAGCAAGGAAATTCAATAATAATTTAATAAATAAATATATAGACCAAAAAACAAGTACCACCCCCTTAAGTTAAGCGTTGTAATGCCCCGACCATTCGCTATAACTATTACATTACCACTTAGTTAAAGGGAGGTAAAGTAAAAGCTATTACGGATGTGAGCGGAAGACAAAGGAAAATAAAAGTAGCGTTATAATACACCTAAGACCACTCATGATACAAAGAAGAGAGAGAGACAAGAAGATGGGGAAACGAGATGAAAACATATAAAAGAAACAAAACAAAGAGAGAGAGAGAGAGAGAGAGAGAGAGAGAGAGAGAGAGAGAGAGAGAGAGAGAGAAAGAGAAAAGAGAGAAAGAGAGAGAGAGAAATAGAGAGAGAGAGAGAGAGAGAGAGAGAGAGAGAGAGAGAGAGAGAGAGAGAGAGAGAGAGAGAGAGAGAGAGAGAGAGAGAGAGAGAGAGAGAGGCCGTAATAATGCCAGAGACAGGGAGGGATAGGAAGAAACACCGTCACCTTTTTCCACCAACACATTTTCAGGAGGGGGTGGGGGGTGGGGGGTGGGGGGGGGGGCGAATAAAATGGCATTATAGTTTTATGTGTAATGCCGAATAATACAAGCACTCTTAATGGGGGATGGCTCACTTTTAGGGTGATGTTTGCATGTATTAATTATTTTTCTAGTTTCCTCCCTAAACATCCATCAAATTTAAAACAATATCCATTAGATCCCCCTTCTAGATAAATGTGTACATTTTTTCGGTAGAAAAATGTCCCGGCCGAAGGCCGCTTCTTCCAAAATTACAGGCTCACTATCGTTCGCCAGGGATAACTTCGACACTTAAATAGCACGAAAGGTCTAAATATTAACGAAGAAATGGGGCGAAAGGTCTTAATATCGACTAACTAATGGGGCAAACATCTTAGCATCTGAAAACTAATGGGGCTAAACATGAGGGAGAAGGTGGTCCAGAAAACCGGTCCATCCCTCCTTAAATATTATAATCTACTATATAGTCCATGTTTCCCAGCTGATGGTAAATTGCTATCTCGCCATCCTGATTACTTCGGCTATTACCGAGATTTTGTAGCGAGATATCTTATTAATTATGAAAACTTGGGAATAATATGACGCACAGACATAGCAGTATCATATTATGACGCACAGACATAGCAGTATCATATTATGACGCACAGACATAGCAGTATCATATTTATTTATTAATTGATTTTTTGAGTTTCCTCCCTAGACCTCCATCAAGCTTAGAAAAGCAACCCCTAGACCCCCTTTGAAGATAAATTTGTAAATTTTTCGGTAGAAAAATGTCAAGGCCGAAGGCTGGTTCCTTTTAAAATTAGAGGCTCGCTCTCGCTCGCTAGGAAAAAATCGACACATAAAGGGCACTAAAAGTCTTAATATTGATAAGCAAACGAGGCGAAAGGTGCTAAAATCGCCAAACTAACGGAACGCACGTCTTAAAACCTCAAAACTAATATGGTAAACATGAGGGAGAAGGGGGTCCAGAAAAAGCGAGTAGTGCCCCCTTAATATAATACAGAACTTTTAACCCTTTGTTGATAATCATGACGTATTTTGGCAGTTCATTCTGGCTGTGGAAGGATCTGTGGGAATGAAAAAGTAAAAGACTGTCTTAATTAACCCTCTGACTTCCATATACCCATCCTAATCTAAAGTAAATAATGTAATAATAACTTGAATACACTGCCAAAATGCGTCATAATACTGGGAAATGTTTCTACCGAAAAATGTAAAAATGTATCTTGAAAGGGGGTCTACAGTAGGGGGTGTTTTTTGTGTTTAAGCTTGATGGAGGTCTAGCGAGGAAACAAAACAAAAATGAATACATAAATATATAGACCAAAAAAACAAGCAGTACCCCCTTAACGTTGGTATTACAGAAAGAAAGAAGTAAACAGTATTTAGGGGGTACTGCTTGTTTTTTGGTCTATATATTTATTTGTTCATTTTTGTTTTTGTTTCCTCGCTAGACCTATTTTCGTTCGTTAGTTAGTTAGTTAGTTAGTTAGTTAGTTCGTTAGTTAGTTCGTTAGTTAGTTCGTTAGGTTAGTTAGTTCGTTAGTTAGTTAGGTTAGTTAGGTTAGTTAGTTCGTTAGTTAGTTAGAGAGCAAAAGAAAGGAAACACTCTTAAGACAGATAGACCGAATGAGATAGAACCCCGATTTAGAGAGAGGAAAAATGAGGGAAGGGAAAGAGAGAGGGTTGATGTGAGAGAGAGAGAGAGGGAGGGGGGGGGGAGGGGGAAGCGAACAACAAGACCACCTCATAACTAAACTGACTGTAAAGAGAGAGAGAGAGAGAGAGAGAGAGAGAGAGAGAGAGAGAGAGAGAGAGAGAGAAAGTGAGTGAGTGTGTTTGCGAGTGTGTGTATAAAACCTCGTACAATCAAAATATATAGTCCACCAACCACCATAATCATATACTCTACCGAAAAATTTACAAATTCATCATGAAGGGAGATGCTGTTTTTTTAACGTTTAATGGAGATCTAGGGAAGAAACTAAACATATAATAAATACATGAACAAATCAACCAAGAAGTTAACCATCTGCCCCTTTAAAAAAGAAAAACGAAAAAAAAAAAAAAAAACGAGTACCGTCAAAGGGGGTAATTGTGGACACCTGGGTACTTATTGTGGACACCTGGGTACTTATTGTGGACACCTGGGTACTTATTATTTCACGCCAGGGAAGTGCCAATTTTAGGAGGTGCTATTTTTCTGGACCCCCTTCTCGCTCATGTCTAACCTCATTAGTGTTAAGATTTTACGACGTTCGCGCAAAAAATGAATAAAAAAATAAAAAATAAAAATAATTATAATAATAAAAAATAAATATATGCAGTACAGTATTTATATATATATATATATATATATATATATATATATATATATACCGTATATATATATATACTGTATATATATATATATATATATATATATAATATATATGTATATTATATACCGTATATATATATATATACTGTATATATATAATATATATGTATAAATATATATATATATATATATATATATATATATATATATATACCTGTATATATATATATATATATATATATATACTGTATATATATATATATATAATGACAAAATAAGAAATATATAAATAAAAAAATAAAGGCATACCGGCTCCCCTTGACTGTGGGATACAAAAGTGATGAGGCTCCCAGATGGAATATGGGTCACCTTGGTGGGGTGCATATGGAGAGGTGGCGCTCAGACACATGGATACAATTCAAAGTATGGCTATAAGAATGATCAATACCACAATTATTACGATGAATTTTCTCCCTTAAGGCGGTAGGGTAAATGTATTTGTATATTTATTTATTTAATTTATTTTAGATTCCTCCCTAGATCTCTACCAACCTTAATAAATTAGCCTCAAGACCTCCCTTCCAGATAATGTTTTAATATTTCCGGTAGAAAATTGTTCCGACAAAAGGCCGATTCCTCCAAAATTACAGGCTCACTATCGCTCGTCAGGAAATCGACACCAAAATGGTACGTAGCAAGGTCGTGATATTGATAAAGAAATGGGACGAAAGGTTTTACAATCGACAATCTAATTGGGGCGAACGTCTTAAAAAATAAAAACAATAATAGGGCTAAACATGAGAGAGAGGGAGGGGGGGGGGGGGGGGCAGAAAAAGCAACTACCTCCCCCTAAGTCTACGAAGAAATGTTGCACACCCCTTGCCTTGTGTTACAGATAATGTTCACGGTAAATGCTGGGATGTGCTCGTCTCTATTCTACCACCTCCTCTTAAAGCCGGTATCACACGAGCGCTTTTTCCCTCAACACTGGTCTGGCAGCTTATAAGGTCTATTTTTCTATTTACTCAGGCTCAACATAAGGTAAACATAAAATATTTCTTTTGACTAAATTCATCCATCATCAGTCTACTTTCCGATACCAATGCACACATAATCCACAAATGTTGCCAGAATTTTTTTGATCATCGAATGTTGACTATAAAGGTTCTCGTGTGAAACTCTCCTCGGGGTGCTAGCTGGGGCCTTAAGGGGAGATGGGTTGTTTTTCTAGATCCCCTCTCTCTCATGTTTAGCCCCATTAGTTTTCAGATGATAAGACGTTCGGCTCATTAGTTTGGCGATTTTAAGACCTTTAGCCCCATTTCTTAGTCAATATGAAGACTTCGTGACATGCATGTAGGTGTCGATTCTTTCCCGCGAACGATAGCGAGCCTGTAATTTAAGAACAACCAGCCTTCGGCCAAAACATTTTTCTATCGAAAAATGTACAAATTTATCTTGAAGGAGGGTCTTGGGCGGGTGTTTTTTAAGCTTATGGAGGTCTAAGGAAAAACTAAAAAAAAAATATATATATATATATATATATATATTATATATATATAATTATATATACATAAATGAAAAAATAAATACGCTCATCCCCCTTAACATTATTTGATCCGACGTCTTGTGGGCGATATTATGATATTTTGTTTTATTATTATTGAAAAGTGTGCTTGCTTTTGCCATTTTTCGAACAATGTAGGCTATTGTAGATTGTTCCCTAGGCTAACAAAAAACGCATTTCCAGGCGTCCTTCAATTTAAAAGCCCTCCTTGACACCCTTCAAGCAAAAAAAAAAAAAAAAAAAAAAAAAAATTATATAATATATATATATATATATATATATATATATATATATATATATATATATATATAGAGAGAGAGAGAGAGAGAGAATGTAGAATAATGTCCCGGCCGAAAACCGATTTCTTTTAAGTTACAAGCTCGCCATCGCTCTCCCAGATATTAATCAACACCAGAATGTGGAAAACGTCTTTTCATCGCCAAACTAATGGGGTGAAACGTCTTTAAGGGACCAAAATACTGGACCGAAACAGAGGAGGGTCAAACAGACCTCCCTCGGGTCAAATAGAGTTAAAACCAATATTATTACAAATTGCCAATGGAAAAAGGCCTCTATTCGATGTATGGATAAGGTGTTTACTAGCTTGGTTTATTGACTTCCTATAGTATTTATTGTTAAGAGGGGAAGAGTTTTTTCTTTCTTTTTTCTTTCTTTCTTTCTTTGTATATGTTTCTTTCTTTATTAATAAATACTTTTAGTTTCATCCCTAGACCTCCATTAAGCTTAAAAAACAAAAAACAATTCCCAATATCCCTCTTCCAGACAATTTTGTACATTTTTCGGTATAATTTTGTTTCGACCGATGGCCGGTTGCTAGGAGTCGCTGTCGCTCGCCAGGAAAAGTATTCGACACCTAAATGGCACGAAAAGTCTTAATATTGACAATGAAATGCGGCGAAAGGTCATCTAATTGCCAAACTAATAGGGCAAAAGTCTTAAAATCTCAAAATTAATGGGGATAAACATGAGGGAGAAGGGGGTCCAGAAAAAAACAAATACCTTCCCTTAAAGAAAATGTGTATGGTAAACTACGAACTTTCAGCCCCCCCCCCCCCCCCCCTCTTTCTCTCTGACCCTGACTCTCACTCTCTCTCTCTCTCTCTTTCGCTCATCTCCCGCCTCCCCCCCCCCCCCTCCCCCCCTCCCTCTCTCTCGTGTTACATGTCAAACAAGTGATGCATAATAATATATAAGCTCAGTCCTGCTCTCACTCACACTCACTCTCACTTTCTCTCTCTCTCTCTCTCTCTCTCTCTCTCTTTTAAGTCATCCATGTATTGGAGACATTTACATTTGTAATATTTCTTTGGTGCATTATACATAATTATATTCTCTATATAACAATTTATATATTATTCTATGTATCCATAAATCTCTCTCTCTCTCTCTCTCTCTCTCTCTCTCTCTCTCTCTCTCTCATAACCCTATACAACAACGAATAATGGTGTCCTACAGGGTGTACTTTTGACACAGTTTCCTTTTAAAGCATGATGACATAATTTTCATCTTATTCTGATTATCATTAGATGATTTTGTTAAGTTTAGGAAGGACGTCTACACATCAAAAGGTGGCAGACTATCTCAAGTAATCCTTTTAGCTACCATACACCCTTCCTGAGCTTCATAAAGGTGTCTAAATGTAGCTGAAATGAAGACAAAGGACATGTGCTTTTCGAGGGTTCATATCGGCCGGATATTGATGTCTTATATATATATATATATATATATATATATATATATATATATATATATATATATATATATATATATATATATATATATTATTATTATTATTATATTATTATTATTATTATTAATAATAATAATAATAATAATAATAATATATATATATATATATATATATATAACCTACTTACCCAATCTATTCAACTGACATCATTAGCACCCCTCATCCATCCATCTATCCATCAATCAACCACTATCCCCATCTCCCTCCTGAAGACTCCCAGCCAAACTTCCTGCATACATTAAGCCGGCCCTATATATGCTAATGGCCTGGAGAAAGGAGAGAGACTGGGGCAAGAGAGATCACCCATATTTATCTTAGGACGACATTTTGGAGACGTAAATATCCAACGACGGCCTGATTTGTATTAGTATTACTTATATTATTATTGTTATTATTATTAATATTATTATCATTGAGATTTATAATAATTATAAAATAATTATACTATTATTATTATTTGTTATTATTATTATTCTAATTACTACTACTATAGTCTATTCGCTGTAAGTAGGCGAAAAATCATGACCTCTAACCTCTGTAACTCAAAAACGACTAGAGTAATTGAGCTAATATTTATACCATTTGGGAAGAGTTAGTCAGGGAATAGATGTGGAAATTTACATCCAATTTGCTCCAGCCCATTTTGAGTTACAGAAGGATAGGTGTCATGATTTTTCGCCTACTTACAGCGAATAGACTATAGTAGTAGTAATTAAAATAATAATAACAACAAATAATAATAATAGTATAATTATTTTTATAATTATTATAAATCTCAATGATAATAATATTAAAAAAAAACTAATGACCCGAACGTCTTAAAATCTAAAAACCAATGGAACTAAACACGAGGGAGAAGGGAGTCCAGAAAAAACAGCCCATCTCCCCTTAATGACCCCCGTGGCCCCAATATGGCGGAGGTTGGCCGATCTCTGCTACAATATTGGCTCTCTGGTGAACGGTAGCATGATCACGTCATTTATATCAGTCTGGTTACCGAGAGACGATTTGCTTTAGCTTATGATACACCTCTAGGGCTCGAAGTGGTTAATACGATCTCAATAAACCCTGGAATAACCTAGGACCTTCTTAGACTGCATATAATCGTCTAATGTTAGCCATAGTAATAATATAATCGTCTAATGTTAGCCATAGTGTATTACAAATCGTCTAATGTTAGCCATAGTGTATTACAAATCGTCTAATGTTAGCCATAGTAATAATATAATCGTCTAATGTTAGCCATAGTAATAATATAATCGTCTAATGTTAGCCATAGTAATAATATAATCGTCTAATGTTAGCCATAGTAATAATATAATCGTCTAATGTTAGCCATAGTAATAATATAATCGTCTAATGTTAGCCATAGTAATAATATAAAACGCGTCATCGTGCTCAAGGGTTTAAGGGAGCCCACCTCTTGTTTTTTTATCTCACTCTCCCTCTCTCTCTGTGTTATATCCATTCGCCCCCATTCAGCCTACTGTTTTAAGACGTTTACCCACATCCAGGTGTCAATATTATCCTGGCGAGCGATAGCGAGCCAGCATATATATATATTTTATTTTGACAGCAAGCTAAATTTGTACATTTTTCGACAGAAAAATGTCTCCGGCGAAGCCTGATTTCTCCATACAATGCTGGCTGGCTATCGCTCGCCAGGAAGAAATCGACACCTGGATGGGGATAAACGTCTTAAAGCAGTTGGCTGAATGGGGCCGAATGGATACAAGCCAGGGAAAGAGAGAAAAGGAGAGAAAGATAAAAACAAAAGCCGGTGACCCCCCTTAATTACCACCGCCAGCGTCTTACCCCTACTTGATCCGAGGGAGGTAATTTTGTCACTCCCCTGTTTCGCTCCATTAGTCAGGAGATTTTAAGACGTTTTAACCAAGTAGTTTGGCGATAATACGATGTCTCACCCCATTTTTCAGGGCGAGTGATAGCGAGCGTGTATCTTAGAAGAAATAGGCCTTGGGCCGGGACATTGTTCTATCGAAAAAATTACAAATTTAGCCTAAAGGAGGCCTAGGTAGACCTTTTATTTCATTTAGCTTGAAGGAAATCTGGGAAGGCGTTTTTGTTAGCTTAGGGTACATACTAAAATACATTGCTCAAAAAAAAAAAAAAAAAAAAAAAAAAAAAAAATCCTTCATCCCGTTATCATTAAACAAAATATATCCTAGATTTAAGCCCCAAGACGTCGGACCAGAGAGTGTTAACCGTCCGTGAAAACCTGGCAAATGAAGGTTGTTATATAATGATTGATGGTGATTAATGGGCTTGTTGATGATGAGGGGGTGGGGAGGAGGGGGTGGGGGGGGGGGAGAGGAGAAGTTTGTAGTTTTTTTTAATGTTATTGTTGTTGGTTTTGAAAGGCCTTCGTTAGAGGGGGAGGGAGAGAGGAGAGAGAGGAGAGAGAGAGAGAATGAGAGAGAGAGAGAGAGAGAATGAGAGAACGAAAGAGAGAATGAAAGAGAGAGAGAGAGAGAATGAGAGAACGAAAGAGAGAATGAGAGAACGAAGAGAATGAGAGAACGAAAGAGAGAATGAGAGAACGAAATAGAGAATGAGAGAGAGAGAGAGAGAGAGAGAGAGAGAGAGAGAGAGAGAGAGAGAGAGAGAGAGAGAGAGAGAGAGAGAGAGAGAGTTTTAGCTTCACTTTAAACTTCTTAATTTTATAGATTGCATAGCACTTTATTAGTTCATGGTTTTGTAAGTTATCAGTCTGTCAACTAGCCTGTATGTCTCTGAAGTAATGCACACAATAAAATAATGGTTAGATTATTTTGTTATTATATTGAAAATCCAAATCTATCATCCTAAAGGAAGGCGTGGTGGAGTGGTCTTGCTACTGGACTGGTAATCTTAAAGTTCCTGGTTCAAATCCTGATGCATTAATAGAAAGATAGTATTGTGATAAAATGTGTATTATATGCTTAGTTTTAGTACATCACTACAAAGCCCACCGACATACCATAAAAAACCCTCGCTGTTTCCAATAAATTAGCATTGTATGTATATTCCCATATTAAAAATATACTATGGGGCAGTGACTAGTGAGTAAACAGCTCAATAGGTGGTGTTTGAGAGAGAGAGAGAGAGAGGTGTGTCCGAGACTATAAGACGAGGCAGCGAAAAGGTGGCAAAGCAGCTTCGAGAAGTCAGAGTTGCAATGGGCCATTAGGAGACAGTTAAACATCGTAGTTCTGTGAAGGTAAGACCATGAACGAACCGGTTGAAACAATCAAACTTTCTCGATGTCTCGCTCACCATCTGGAATAAGATCACACTTCATCATGTTGAACGGTTGAAATTACCAAGCCTGTTAGGATATGTCCGGAAGTAAAGTTGGGAGAAAAAACAAGAAAAACACACACACATATCAGCTCTATCTCTGTCTCTCTCACACAATCTCTCTCTTTCTCTCTCACACAATCTCTCTCTCTCTCTCACACACAATCTTTCTCTCTCTCTCACACACAAAATCTCTCTCTCTCTCTCTCTCTCTCACACACACACACAATCTCTCTCTCTCTCACCTTCCGGCCCCTTCCCGGACTAGTGATTTAGGAGTGTTGGAGTCGCACAGATTTAAAGGTCGAGGAGGAACAATAATTTTCTCACGGATAAAAGCATCTTACAGTATTAATACTGCTTAAATGAAATTGAGAAAGAACTACCTATTGATTTGTCAATTTAAACACTAGTCTAAGAAAACAAAATATTTACTATACAATATGAGATACTCGGGTTAATTTTGTATTTTATTCAAGGGGGGATGGTTCACTTTTTGGGCGATTTTTGCATGTATTAATTATTATTTTTTGTTTCCTCCCTAGACCTCCATCAAATAAAAAAAAAAAAAAACATTAGATCCCCCTTCTAGATTGATTTTTACATTTTTCGGTAGAACAATTCTTCCAAAAATACAGGCTCACTATCGTTCGCCAGGGAAAAAATCGACACCTAAATAGCACGAAAGGTCTAAATATTGACGAAGGAATGGGGCGAAAGGTCTTAAAATCGATTAACTAATAGGGCAAACATCTTAACATATGAAAACTAATGAGGCTAAACATGAGGGAGAAAGTGGTCCAGAAAACCGGCCTATCCCCCCTTAAAAGATTTATACATTACAGAAGGCTTCCGTGCAGTGAGAGTGACTGGAGGCCAGGTTGGGCAAAGATCCCTGTCTTGTAAAGCACGAGGATTTTCCGCGGAGAGACGAAGAGAGATGTGTCTGGAAATTGACTACTTGCGAGTTTCAGGCTTTAAGGAATTTTGGACTCTAAACATCGATATTAAACACAAATACAGTAATTATGTAAGTTTCTAATGGATAAATAGTATGTTGAATTTAGTTGTAAGTATTTATATATTTACTAAAACCGTATTATAGCTGGTAATTCTGCTAAATATCAATGTATACAGCTCCAACTTCCTTATAGCCTGAAACTCGCAAGTAGTCAATTGTTGTGCAATGGCCTTCGACCTGATATTGAACCATTAGAACTCTCTGCTCTGAGTCTAAGCCTACCTCTCAGATGAGCTAGATTCTAATGACAGATAGTTGATTTTCATAGAGAGTGTTTTTTAAAGCTTGATGATGGTTTAGCGAGGAAACTAAAAAATAAATTAATATATATAGGGTGTTCCAGTAATGCTTTTCATAAATTATATGGTGGACTCATCAGACAAAATAAGAATACATTACTCTATGAACATGAGGTTGAGTATTTATAATAACGGAGTTATTACACGATTTAAGTTAACGATAGATACAATGCCATTCAGTCCAAGGGGTAATGTTGCCATTTTAGTGGATTATATCCATTTGGCCTTCGCTATCGCTTGCTAGCCTCAAGATAGTGAGCAGTAGCGATCTGACTTTTCGGTAGAAAAATATGTCCGGCTTCGCCGGATTTGATTTTTCTACCGGCGAAACCGGACATATTTTTCTACCGAAAAGTCAGATCGCTACTGCTCACTATCTTGAGGCTAGCAAGCGATAGCGAAGGCCAAATGGATATAATCCACTAAAATGGCAATATTACCCCTTGGACTGAATGGCATTGTATCTATCGTTAACTTAAATCGTGTAATAACTCCGTTATTATAAATACTCAACCTCATGTTCATAGAGTAATGTATTCTTATTTTTGTTTGATGAGTCCACCATATAATTTATGAAAAGCATTACTGGAACACCCTGTATAGTATATATATATATATATATATATATATATATATATATATATATATATATATATATATATATATATATATATAGATAGACCCCCAAAAGTAACCACTGTCCCCTTAAAGTCTTGCACGGAGGAAACCTAAGGAGTAGAATCATAAGGTAAGAGCTACTTCCCATTACCATTTATTTGATTAATGGCGATGTAAATCAAACTAGTAAAATAAGATGGATGGACAGGTGTAATTATACTATACTCCGTTCAATCTAGGTTGGGCAGAAACCGTAAACTCTAACATCTGTAACTCAAAAAGGGCTAGAGCAAATGAGCTGCCAATTTATACACATTTTCCCTATCCAAGTTTTCCTATTTGGTAGATATATTAACTTGATTACTCTAGTCCTTTTTGAGTTATGAGAGGTTAGGGGTTACGAATTATGCTCAACCTAGAATGAACGGACTATAGTGAATATATAGCCGGTTATATATTTAAGGGGGGGTCACCGGCTTGTTTTATCTTTCTATCTTTTTCTCTCTTTCTCTGGCTTGTATCCATTCGGAACCATTCAGCCAACTGTTTTAGGACGTTTATCTCCATCCAGGTGTTGATTTTTTCCTGGCGAACGATAGCGAGCCAGCATTGTATGGAGAAATCCGGCTTCGCTGGAGAAATTTTTCTATCGAAAAATTTAAAAATTTAGCTTGCTGTCAAAACAAAAATGTATATATGCTGGCTCGCTACCGCTCACCAGGAAAATATTGACACCTGGATGGGGGTAAACGTCTTAAAACAGTAAGCTGAATGGGGCCGAATGGATACACACCAAAGAGAGAGGGAGATAAAGAGAACAAAATAAGCGAGGTGGGCCCCCTTAATACTAGTGGGGGAAATCCAGTGTTCTCACACAGCCAGACTGTTTTTAT
Source organism: Paralithodes platypus (assembly GCA_032716605.1). Lineage (NCBI taxonomy): Eukaryota > Metazoa > Arthropoda > Malacostraca > Decapoda > Lithodidae > Paralithodes > Paralithodes platypus. The sequence goes on along the minus strand of CM064484.1, from coordinate 27,390,541 downwards.
GACTATAAATAAAATCCATAGATATTTTGTTCATTCTTTTACAGGAAATGGAACATACCTATTTTGAAATTGATAGAGGAGTTTGGAGAATCGTGTTCAATTTTTATCCTACCTACTGTAGTTTTAAGTGAATATCGGTTTTTCATTTTAAAAAGTCATGGGAATATTTTAGTATCCAGCAAGTTCAATATACAGTATATATACTATGATCATTATGGGGGTAGTGCTTGGTGTTTGGTCTATATATAGTTCAATATACAGTATATATACTATGATCATTATGGGGGTAGTGCTTGGTGTTTGGTCTATATATAGTTCAATATACAGTATATATACTATGATCATTATGGGGGTAGTGCTTGGTGTTTGGTCTATATATAGTTCAATATACAGTATATATACTATGATCATTATGGGGGTAGTGCTTGGTGTTTGGTCTATATATTTATTTATTAATATATGTTTGAGTTTCCTCGCTAGACCTCCATCAAGCTTAGAAAAACACCCCCTAGACACCCGTTCAAGATAAATTTGTACGTTTTTCGGTAGAAAAATGTCCTGGCCGAAGGCCCATACCTTCTAAAAATTGAGGCTCGCTTTCGCTCGCCAGGAAAAAATCGACACCTAAAGGGCACGACAGGTCTTAATATTGCCAAACTAACGGATCAAACTTCTTAAAACCTCAAAACTAATATGCTAAACATGAGGGAGAAGGGAGTCCAGCAAAAGCGAGTACTACCCCCTTAACAAATAATAACAAGATGTAGAGACCATAACATTTCTCCCGTGCGAATGTTGCCAATATATAATATTACAAGGTGCAACCATTCAATACACTAAAATATACAGTCTATTAGAGTACCTAGGATATTTATAAAACATCTACAGTATATCAATTCGAACACTTAGCCCTTCTCTCTCTCTCTCTCTCTGTTTGAATTTGTGCATCCTGTTCTGTGTGTGTTAATACGTTTTGAACCTATTTGAAAATTGAATCACAGTATCACACACTGACTGACTGACTCACTATCTATCAACCTACCTACCTACCTATCTATATCTATCTATCTTATTTTATCCTATTTGTATGTCAGTATGTCTGTCGCGCTCTCTCTCTCTCTCCAGCTTGCCCTAACTATATTTAGATTGGACCTAATAAGTCGTGTGGTGTTTTTCTCTTTCCGGGATGTGTGTGTGTGTGTGTGTGTGTGTCCGCAAGAGAGAGAGAGAGAGAGAGAGAGAGAGAGAGAGAGAGAGAGAGAGAGAGAGAGAGAGAGAGAGATACGTTCTAACCTATTTCTTGTGGTACTGTACATATAGAACAATTAATTATTATTTAACCCATTCAGTACCGGTGCCGTCCTTTTAACTATATTCTGGTTCTTATTAGACGATTATATTCAGTTTAAAAAGGGCCTCCAGCAATTATCAGGTTTCGAACTATCTCGTGTAACCCTTTTTTACTACCACAGATCCTTCTTAAACTGCACTGAATCGTCTAAATATAGCTAGAATATAATTTTTAAGATGTCGCCGGTACAGAAGTGGTAAAAGTTACTTACGCTAAGTAATTTCTTAACCACTAAGTAGGGATGGGGATTTTTAACCCTTCCAGTACCGGCGACGTCTTTATATTTTGATTTCAGCTACATTTGCACGCGTTCACGAAGCTTAGGAAGGATATATGGCATCTTAAAGGATTAATTGAGATAGTCTGCAGCCTTATAATGGGTAGACGTCCTTCCTAAGCTGAATACAATCGTCTAATAGTTTCCAGAATATAATACAAAAGGATGTCGCCGGTACTGAAGGGGTTAAGGGGGCGGAGGCATGAACCAAATGTCAACACTCCGACGAGGAACACAACAAAGACACTAAACCCAAGTAGGCACACGGACATAAACAAACACACACCAGCGAAAACATAATCTCCGCAGAATTTCCCCTACCCAAAACACCTCCCCTCGTTCCTTCCTTCCCCTCCCTCACCCTTCCCCTTCCCTCCATCCCCCCCTCCCTCCTCCCTCTCCCCTCCCCCTCCCTTCCCCCCCCCCCCCCCCCTACCCTCCTCCCTCTCGTTAGCCTTTTACATCCCCCATCCGGCCGGCCCCTGTGAAGTTCGGTTTACGAGGTGATATCCGGACCGCAGCCGCTTTTCCACACACGGTTTTCGGTTCCCCCCTTGAGGTTCATTAAGGGTTCGGACACAGCCGGGCTCAGAAACACGGCTCCGACACACAAAATTATATTTTAATGTTTATGTTTTATGTTTTAACTTCGGATTTGGTCATCGCTCTGGTAAAACGAAAACAACTAACTTAACGAAAATTATATCCCAAGACTCTGCATATTGCTATGCATATATAATATAATAGCCTGAACAACTAACTAAAATAAAACAATATCCTAAACGACTCTGGATATCTCTGTAGTATATCCAAAATAATATCCTGGGGAACTCGCTAAGCAAAAATATTATCCTAAGCGACTCTGGATACCTCTATACTCTATATGTAAAACAAACTGAACAACTAGCTAAACAATAATTATATCCTATGACTCTGGTTATCTCTATTGTGTATCTAAAATAATAGCTTGAACAACTAGCTGATAAAACAAAATATCCAACACGACTCTGGATATCTCTATTGTATATCTAAAACAATAGCCTGAACATCTACCTAAACGAAAAAAATATTCTGACCTATTCTGGATATCCATTAGTATATCTTAAACTATACCCTGAACAACTTATCGTATCTCTTTAGTAAACCAAATTTATATATTTTTAGTTTTATTCTAGTTAAATGAAAATCCAAGTCTGATGTAACTTACCGTTATTATAAATAAAATTATATAATTCTACAGTACTGTATAGTCTATTATATAATTCTACAGTACTGTATAGTCTATTATATAATTCTACAGTACTGTATAGTCTATTATATAATTCTACAGTACTGTATAGTCTATTATATAATTCTACAGTACTGTATAGTCCTATTATATAATTATACAGTACTGTATAGTCTATTATATAATTCTACAGTACTGTATAGTCTATTATATAATTCTACAGTACTGTATAGTCTATTATATAATTCTACAGTACTGTATAGTCTATTATATAATTATACAGTACTGTATAGTCTATTATATAATTATACAGTACTGTATAGTCTATTATATAATTATACAGTACTGTATAGTCTATTATATAATTATACAGTACTGTATAGTCTATTCACTACAATTAGGCCAGAAACCTTGACCAATAACTTTTGTAACTCAATAAGGGCTAGAGCAAAGTAGCTGTACATGTCTACACCTATTCCCTGGCTGACTCTTCCCTAACGGTAGACATATTAGCTCGATTACTCAAGTCCTTTTTGTGTTAGTAAAAAAAAAAAAAGGACATCAGAGGCTATCAACCCTTTTGGAATAAGCCAGCACACTGTAAGTCAAGAATAAAGTCAGGACTGGAGCCGCTTTCGAGAACTCCAGTCCATTATGCTTTTTTGAGTTATAGAGGTAAGTGGTCAAGATTTCAGGCCTCATCATAATGCATAGACTACAGTAATATGAAACAATATCCTCTCTAGCTAAACGTAAGCATAATCCTGATTCAATGGGAGAGCTCACACGCAGCACATGTCTGCATTTCTTTGTCCGATTCGTTAGATTAATGACTTGATGTGGGCTTTAGCGAACACTCCAAAAATCTTGCCAGAGCCCATCAATCTATCTATATTATTAAATCAGTTCGTGTGTCTGTTTGTCTGTGTGTTCTTAATAGGCGGCCGCAGTTTTGGACCTGGGGAGCTGAAACTTTGCATGTGGGTGTCAATTGACCTGGGTCAATAAAGGGGGCGAGGCCACGATCGGAGGTCGTTTCAAGGCCGAAATTGAAAACAATCTGAACAAAATGGCCGTTTGGGGTAGAAGGAGGCCTCCGATCGAAAAGGTGTATGAAACGAAAGTTGTTCGCAGCCCCCCAAAATGGGGGTACGGATGAGGTCAGATCCAAAATCGGAGATCATTTAGCGGCCGAAATCGAGGTCGCCGTTTAATGAGGGACAGGGAGGTCGAGGCCGGTGGTTATGGTAGTAGTAGTATTGTGATGATTGTGGTATGATGGTGATTATGGTAATAGTAGTGGTGGTAGTAGTGATGGTGATTATGGTAGAATTTAAACCCGGGCAACGCCGGGTACCCCTGCTAGTGTCATTTAAAATCCTTACCGTTTCTACTTGCTGATCTTGGATGGCGTTATTGAGCAATCGTAAGCATTTGAATGGGGTTAATCGTTACCTGAACCACCATTTTAAGCCATTTATCACAAGACTCGAACACAAAATCCGCCTGTGTGAGCTCGCCAATTTTCTAGCACGCACACGCACGCGTGTACACACACACACACACACACTCTGTCTCTATCTGTCTTCCACATTAAGCTAAACGTAAACAAATCCTAAATATCTCTAATATCAGGCAAGCTATCCAGACAGCCATTCCTCACAGGCTAAATAATCAAGAAGTGTTCAGTTTGGCAGAGGGGGTCTCTCTCTCTCTCTCTCTCTCTCATCAACCAAGCACTATCCCAACACAGCCATTCCTCACAGCCTAAATATTCCATCAGTGTTCAGTTAGTTTGGCAGAGGGGGGCATTTTAATATTTCATCACAAGAAGGGGGCAATAAAGTTGTAGTCCAGCCTGACCTTCCCAACACCAACTCTACCGCCTTCTTTGGATGGGTACCATAATCAAGGCGTTACGGGGAGACGGATTTTTTTTTTTTTTTTTTGGTCTATTAATTCATGTATTCCCGTATTTCTTAGTTTTCTCGCTAGACCTCCACCAAGCTTAGAAAAACACCCCCCAGACCCCCCTTCAAGGTAAATTTGTAAATTTTTCGGTAGAAAAATGTCCCGGCCGAAGGCTGGTTCCTCTTAAAATTTCAGGCTCGCTATCGCTCGCCAGGAAATAATCGACACCTAAATGGCACGAAAGGTCTTAAAATTGACAACGAAATGGGGCGAAAGGTGTTACAATCGCCAAACTAATGGGCCGAACGTCTTATAATCTCAAAACAAATGGGGCTTAGCACGAGGGAGAAAGGGGACCAGAAAAACAACCCATCTCCCCTTAATCTCAACAGTCCATCAGCCTCACCTTAAGGATCTATCAATGGAGAGAGATAACCAACATGAAAAGCACGGAGACACATAATAACAGGACTTTTGCGGGCGACTGTACGGCCGACGTGTTAGGAAGGAGTGGTCAGTGATTTGGAGGGGAGCGGTGTTTTGGGGGCTCTGTTAGGGCCTGGTCGCTAATTGAGAAAATGTGGACGACTGAAAATGGTGGGGAGGGAGGGAGGGAAGACGGTGGGTTGAGAGAGAGAGAGAGAGAGAGAAGAGAGAGATAGAGAGAGAGAGAGCGAAGATCAGAGAGAGAGATAGAGAGAGAGAGAGAGAGAGAGAGAGAGAGAGAGAGAGAGAGAGAGAGAGAGAGAGAGAGAGAGAGAGAGAGAGAGAGAGAGAGAGAGAGAAAGAGAGAGATAGAGAGAGAGAGAGAAAGAGAGATAGAAAGAGAGAGATGAGAGATAAGAAGAGATATAGGTGAGAGAAAAGAGATAGAGAGAAGAGGTGAGAGAGAGAGAGAGAGAGAGAGGAGAGAGGTCATAGTCATTACTCCCGGAAAGACAGAATGATGACACAAGATGTGATTACACACACACACACTCTCCTCACTCTATCTCGCATACTCTCCCTCTCTCTCTCTCGCTCGCTTTCGTCCTCCCCCTCTCCCCTATCGCTCTATCTAATCTCTCCTCCCGCAGCGCTCTCGCGCGCTCCGCGCGCGTCCTCTTCACTTCTTGGCCCTCGTCTCCGTCCCGCCCTCCTGCTTCCACCATCCCCCGCTGTGCTTCTCCCCACCCCCCCCGACCCCTCTCTCCTCCTCCCTCTCTCCCTCTTCTCTCCTCTTCCCCTCTCCTCTCTCTCGCTCGCTCCAGCCCTCTCTCCCTCCTCGCACCTTTCTTTTTTTTTTTTGTTTTTTTTTTTTTTTTTTCTCCGTGCCTCTCTCCTCCTGAATCTCTCCTCATTCCCTTCCCTCTTTCCATCCCAATCCGCGTGCCCTCTCCCTCCTCTCTCTCCTTCCCTCCTCCGAAGGCGTTTCCTACCAAGGTTGCTCAAAGTAATATGGCGGTTTACCTACATGTGGTCCCGTAATTCGTGGCTTAAATAAAAAATTGGTCTTGGCTGCCCCAAGATTGGGGGGACACCCTCTAACTAGGTCCTCTAAACACCCGCTAAACCTTTTCCTAAGAGAGAGAGAGAGAAGAGAAGAGGAGAGAGAGAGAGAAGAGAAGGAGAGAGAGCGAGAAGAAAAGAAGAGAGAGAGAGAGAGAGATAGAGAGAGAGAGAGAGAATTGACGAGAGAGAGAGGAGAGAGAGCAGCTAGGAGAGAGAGAATATCGCTCTCGAGAGAAGAGGATGCGCGTAGCTATAGAGAGATAAGAGAGAGAGAGATACACGGAATAGTTTCGTATCATCATCTGGTACACAGCCCTTTACCATGAAACCATTCAAGTCATATGATGAGGGAATAAATGATGGAATAAAGCACAATGTATTGATATTAAATCATACTTGTGATCTCTGTCGCTCCCACCCACCTTCTCACTCACTCTCAGTCTCTCTCTCTCTCTCCAGGGTACAATTCACACACACACTATCTCAGTCCATGCATGTAACAAATGACATTGCCTCCCCTTCCGTCACCCCCCCCTACAGGCCTCCCCCCCCCAATAAATCAAGAGGAGGAGCATCACTAGCTTTCGGGATGCTAACTCCATCGGGATATTAAACAGCTGGAGTAGACATTAGCGACCCTTCCTGAGAGAGACACTAAGGGCACTAAGGAGTCATATTGACCTTAGTCACATATGGGCAAGGAAGGTCTATGACCGAACCGTTCGTTGTACCTACGCACACAGTTTCAAACCACATCTTTCTTCGTGTTTCGTTGAGAGAGATAGAGGGAGAGGAGAGAGGAGGAGGAGAGAGGAGAGAGAGAGAGAGAGAGAGAGAGAGAGAGAGAGAGAGAGAGACGAGCAGAGGGAGAGAGAGCGAGATCGATCTGATAGAGAGAGATTCTTCTGTAGCAAAGGAACATCAAAGCAGCCCACAGGTCCTAAGGGCCCCTTCTAGGCTGCTTGTCCCTCCAACACACTGAGGATCAAGCTGTCGCAAACAGTGGTTTAGAGTGGGTAAGGTAACATTGGAAAGGGAACTACTGCCCTGGAAACTAATGTCCGTGGCAGGACTAAGGAAGTTTAGTAGGGGGCATATGGGTTAGTAACTGAGGGGAGGATAAAATTAATTTCAGTTATTCATTTACAAACGGTCAGGAGAGAGGTCAGGAATCGCGGGTTTGATGTGAGATCTTTGTCTGAGTCGATTAGAGGCGGAGTTTCAATGAATACAACGGTGCTGCTTCAGGTCTATAACCTGGGTCTTCGCGGGGAAGCCCAAAAAAATTCCACAAGGTTTGACAACTTGAATTGAAAGAAGAAATTCTTAGATTGCGGTGTGAGGTTAAAAGATTTTACCAATAATTTTTGCAACCGTTTCCCTCTCGTGTTAATTAGAGTGGTTCCGATATTGAAGTACTTCCTACTACATTTCATAGTGTAGATTTTAGATTGCCTTTAAATGATTTTGAACACTTGAATTAAGTCACCCACTCTTAATCTTCGCTGGGTTAAAAGGACAATAGATTTAATTCTTCTCTCCTAAGAGCGCCTCATTCGCCCTCGTTTCGTGTAGTGGTTTTTTCTTTAAGGGCTAGGTTAATCCTTTTGGTAACTCTTCGACGTTGAACCTCGTTTCTCTCAACAGCTTGTTTAGTTTCTTTTTGGTCTAAGGGCACCCAGCGATTGAAAACGCCGTATTCCATGAAGTAGGGGCGGACTAATCACTTGTAAAGGGTTAGGATAACAGTCCTTTGGATTTATTCTCAAATGACCTGCCTATAAGGGAGCCAATTATTTTGTTTGCCTGTTCTTAACAACTTCTGAACAATTGTTTGACTCGGTTTTATGGTTTTACTCGATAATTTGTTACTACTACTGTCCAGATCGTGTTTCTCTGGTTTACATTCTTAAAAGCGTGAGTGCCCTTACATCGAAATAGTTTGCTTTCTCATTTAGGTATTGCCGATATGTAGTACTTTACATTTAATCGGCCGCATTGAAACTCACTTTGCTTAATTTTTTGGGTCCTAATGTGACAATTTATCTAGAATGTGTTTTGCATATCGTCAACTTGTTTCGGACTTTTGAGAGTAACGGCTATTTTGCATTTTTGTATCGTTCAGTCAAATTTTGAGATTGTACAGGCGAGACCCTCATCTATGTCGTTGATTGTAAATTAGAAAGAGAATTGGTCCTAGTACCGGGATCCCTGGGGGTACCCCGCTACTTACATTGGATCCATTTAGATGCCTTACCACTGTTTATGACTTTACTCTTTGTTTTCTTCTTGCCTGTCGCTGAGCTGTGAGAGAGGTCATCCAATTTTCCTATCCATCATTTCATCAACACACTAGTCTTCTGGTATTTTCCATGCACTTTTAGTTTTAGCAGTAGAACGTTTGTGGGGAACTTTTGTCAAAGGCCTTTTTGAAAATTCAAGGTAATATATCTATCTACAAGCTTTACACCCTCTCACATCGTAGAGGTTGAGGATACTCGTGGAAGAAGTCCCAAGAGGTTTGTTTAAACATTAAGAACGGTTTTTTTTTTTACGACTGTTAAACAAGACCTTTTTGTTTACGAAAGCCGTGTTGAGTATCTTTAAGGGAAGTGTATTTAGGTTTGTTCCGCTACTTTTTTTCCATCACAGCTATAAACATTAACACTGCCCTAGACCCCCTTTTATCAAGATAAATTTGTACATTTTTCGGTAGAAAAAAAATGTCCCGCCGCCAGAGACCGGGAGAAGATTGCTCTAAAATTACAGGCTCGCTAATCAAGCTCCGCGCAGGATAAATCGACACCCTGAATGGCACGAAAGGTTTTAACTATATGGAGTGAAAGTTCTTAAAATAATATTGCTAAACTAATGGGGCAAACGTTTATATAAATATTTTTAAAAAATAGGAGAAAGGGGTCAAGAAAAAATCCCTCTAGTGGAGACTACTCCCCTTAAGTATGTTATTCTTTCCCCCCTCCTCTAGAGTGATTTAACGAGTCGAGTCTGTCTCTTAATGACCGTTTCCTTCGTGTTCTTCTTCTAGACTTCTTGTTGCCCTTTCTGTTCTGTTTACTATTCTACTAGGCATTTTACCTATACAACTGAGGTTTAGCTAAGTGGCACGATAGTTTTACTGGGTAGGGATTTGCTGCCTTTTTTGAATATCGGGTGTTGACGCGTTGGCTATCTTTCCCCCTTCTCACTGATCAGGTCATAAGTTCCCAGACTGCAAGGATTTATATTGAATAGTAATGTCAGTGGTTTGGAGAGCTCATCCTTAGCTTCCTTTAGAACTCTATTGGCGAGATTGTATCAGGAGGTCTCAGGGGAGGAAAAAAAAAAAAGCGTTTTATATTTTACCCCAATTGAGTTTATCTCAACAATTCAATACTTCTCTCCTTCTGTCACGGTGGCAATAAGTGCTTAGAACATCTGAATTTATCAATCAAATTTTGAATCGGCGATGGTGTAGGGATATCACCTGATGTCTTGCTGGTTGTAAAAACTGACTGCAAAGAAGGTATGTGAGGGGCACTTACTCAATTTGTAAACTTTCCGTCTTTGGGTTGTGTATTCTTCTTCTCCATTTTCAAACATTTCAAATCGACTAAACGGTCCACCAACAGTTGAAGTACACTACTTTTTTTCCTTTCTGATAATTAACTATAGAATGTCTTTCGTGTTTTTGTTTTTAACTTTGATTCGCAAAATGTTAACTCTAATGGGTCTTGAATAATTTGCTGTAATTAACTTTTGTTTTGTGCTTTTGCGGGTTCGTAGCTCTAGAGAATCAAATTTCCCAATCAACACGGGATCATTCAAACCTGTTCTCGTATCTTCGTAATTTTTTGTGAGGATTTTAATGCTACTCAATTAAGCCTAATATTAGTTTTTAGCAAGGCAGGGGCAGTTTGAAATTCTTATCTTTATTCCACCATGTTGGGCTTATTATTGATGGCCTGGACGTCGTATTTTTTCGATGGTATGCAGTCTTCCCCTGCTTGTAGGTAAGTGGTTTCGAATAACTTCCAAGATGTATTTATGTCGTTATTGTTAATTAAAAAGCTTCCAGTCAGATTTTTCTTTAAACATAGCCTCTAGAGTTTACTGAAAGTTTTCTTTCTTGAAATTAGGGACTTTTTCGATGCTACTATTTGGTTCGTTACTAGTAAAGTTTAAAGTGGAAAGTTATCGTACGATGGTCCGCTGTTACTGAATTCATCAACCAACATTCAAATTTTTTTTCTTCCGATTAATTCTTCTTTTGTTGCAAGTACAATTCAAGAACGTTATTACCACCTTTCATGGGTCGTGTTCGAACAAGATTGATAAAGCGAACTCTCTTGCAAAGTTCGTATACAAGTCATGTCCCGGAGTGTGAAGTAAGAGTATCGCCCCACTTGGATCACAGGTAAATTAAAGTCGGCCAAAAGAAATTGCAGGTATCTTGGGAGTTACGTTTACAATCTGCAATTTGTAGTCATAAATTTCCCATCGGTTCAGTTTTTTGGCAAACTGATTGAGCTGGAGGTCTGTAATATTAATGCAAGTATTCCTATTTTTGTACCTTTATTAATTCTTTTACATTAGCACAAAAGATGTGTCGACGTTCACAATTTGAGGTTTTGACAAGAGGGTCGGGTTAAGCTTCTTTGTTCTTTGATAATATAAAATAAAAACGCCACCTCCATTTTTATGTTATTTCGTCTTTTTCGCTAAACTTATATACATAATCGGGAAGTGAATACGGTCTGCTAAAAAGTCTCTATCTCTGTATTGAGCCAAGATTCTGTTATTAAACCCAATCACATCATGAATTTCAGTAAACACTCTTTCCCCCTCTAAATCTGAAAATTTATTGCGTATTGCTACGAGCGTTTGCCATAGAAAACCTTTAAAGTTGCGGTTTTAGAATTTCACAGAACGTTCTTTAAATAATTTACAAAAAATCACTTTTATGGTTCTGGTCGGATCTACATTTACATTCATGGCTGTCATCGGTCCTTCGGGTCATTATCCCTGGTTGGTTTTGAATTTGGGTCCGTGATTTGGTGGAGCTTTATCCAAATTCCCGCGGTTTTCTTGATAGATTAGCATTTAATTCCTTTCCTTCTCGCAGGTTGCCGCCTCCTCGCTGTCCTTCGGGGTCCTCCTTCCTGGTTGTCCTGTGCTGAGGTCGATTTTCCTTCTCCGAAAATCCTTCACACGCATCGTTGAGAAGACGCCCAAAACGTGCTGCTCCCACCTGGTTTCAGATGAACTCCATCGTCCGAAAACAAATAGTCATTCGTAGTAGAAATTGTCCCAGGTGTCCGATGAATCCCACGTTTTCCTTCCTGCAGAGTTCTTAGCTTAGACAACGATTTGTGCTGGTGGCTAATGTTGTAAAACAAAAAAAATCGGACATAAAAACTCTATCTACATCAAAAAACCAAGCCGGTGGACAAAGACGATTCCTGAGACGATGATCCTTGAGTGACTGTCTCCATTAAACAACTGATGATCAGGCTGCTGGTACTTTAAAAAGAGCAAATCTTCAGACGACCGGGTTCGCTGTACATCGTTGGATTACCAACGTGGATAAGAACGTACATTGTATTAGGCAGGGGCCAGCTTAGATACTTCGTCAACTGGCATGCAACTACGTCGTCCACACCACCACCAGGGAGTACAAAATCGCTTCCTGGTCTTTAGGGTCTCTGGCTCTGGCGTAAAACCTCTGTGAGCTGACCACTATCATCGAGTCTCCCACGAGGCCGTGACTTCTTTCTTCTTCTATTAGTTTTCTTTTCCGCTTTCGTCATCTGATGTCTGTGAGTATCTGGAAGCGGTTTTTGACACTCGTAAGGTGTCGGTATGGGTTTCCTGGTCCCTTGGGGCAGAACGTTGTTCCTCACGACCACGGAAGTTGTCTTGAGGGGGAAGAGAAGTCTCTATTTTGTTTCTTGTGAGTATCGGAACCATCAGCTGACTGGCTACTGCAGGCGTTGAATTGTTGCAAGTTGATGTTGTGGAGGCGTTGGTGGCTGCTGGATGTTGCGGTGACAATTGAAGTTATGGTTGTACTCCAACGTTGAGTGTTTACAAACTCTTGGAGTGATTCCAGCTTCATGGTGAGACGTTGAATCTTGTTGTAGGCTTCATCTAATTTCACTGTCAAGTTCTTCTCCATCGTGCTCTGGCAGAGGAGGACTGGCAGACTTGAAGAATCGACAGTAGCAAACATGGACCTCACCAACCTACTGGCGCAGTTCGTACAAGGGTGCGAGGCATGGTAACAGTCTAGTTTCTCTTTCAGATCACTTCACTCACTTTAAAACACTTAACTCACTTTAAACACTTAACCACGTAAAACCCTTCACTCACTTTAAAAACACTTCACTCCACTTTAGAAACACTTCACTCAACTTCAAGACCGAAAACAAATATGTTGAAATACACAACAATAGGTTATCAGGGGTGATAGCCTAACCGAAAACACAAAACATTGAGATACGCCGACTTAGGCTTCCAGGGGCGATAGGCCTAACCAAAAGTTTTGTTTTTAAAATTGAAATACGCACCAATAGGCTCACCAGCGTTGGAATGAGCCTGAACCGAAAAATAATAAAATTGAAAATACGCAGAAATAGGCTATCAGTTGTGATAACCCTAACCTTAAACAATATTTATATATATAACAGAATATGTAACTAAATATACAATTCCCCCCCCCACCAAATAGAGATTATATAAAATAAGTGTGTGACTGCACACAAGGGGTTAACTATACTGTATCCCAGATGGCCCTTGGTGTCACTTGTAGCCTAGTAAAGCAGTAGCCTACTCATTTTTAGATAAACAAAAAAAAGTGTAAGCAGTCAAGGTACTGACAAAATTCGTGCAAGCAACAACTAAAATGTACAGATATATATAGCTACAGTAGTGACTAGAAATACAATATCCTACTAGAGTTAATCAAGAACCACAGATTGGCTGGCTATAGTGCCTAGGCTAGGTTTTGGATTGGGGTGTAAAAGCTTGGCAGGTTGGCTGAGGTTGGGTTAGTTTGTCCACAAATACCACCCCTTAGCTTAATAAGTAAAATCAATCTGAGGAGAAAAAGTCAAGAATATATCTATGGAAAAGATAAATGAATGCACTTAAATTTAGCTACAAATTGTCCTGGGAAGTTTAATATGTATAGATCCCCCCCCAAAAAAAATTGTTTACAAAATGGCGTCGGCGTTCGTTCCTGTAGGCAGGTTAGTTAGTACACACTATTGTTTAATTATCAATTAATATTCAAATCTTTACTTACATAAAAGGCAATTAAATTGTGATACTTACTACAGTAGGGTAATTGGTAAAATTTAGGGGCTACATAACGATTTTATATCACCTAAGAAAGAGCGGTTTGTTTTGACCAAACAACAACAAACAAATAACAACAGATGGCGCTAGTGGCCGCCCTGATCCGAGCAGAGTCCTTGTGTAAACACAAAGTTTATCAGGTCAATACCACAATCGAAATATTCGTGCAGTGTGACTTACTAAGCTACAGGATGGTTAAACGTGCTCTTAAACCACCTTTCATGCACAAGAATGAAGAAGATGGAGTAGTTAATCACTCAAATTATGATCGATATCGTGAGGAGCGTTGACAGAGCGTCTGCAGCGTCTGGCGGTAGCGAGTAAAGGAGGGTGGTGGAGGAGGGGGGGGGGGGGGGGGGGCAGTGGGTGGTGGTGGTGGTGGTGGTGGGGGGGGGGGGGGGAAAGGGAGGTTCAGTGGGTGGTGGTGGTGGAGGGGAGGGTGGGGAACAATGGGTGGTGGTGGTGTTGGAGAGGGAGGGGTTCAGTGGGTGGTGGTGGAGATTGAGAGGTTCAGTGGGTTGGTGGTGTTGGAGAGGAGGGGGGAGGGGTTCAGTGGGTGGTGGTGGAGGGGAGGGAGGGGTTCAGTGGGTGGTGGTGGTAGTGGTGGAGGGGAAGGAAAGGTTCATGGGTGGTGGTGGTGGTGGTGGAGGGAGGGGGTCAGTGGGTGGTGGTGGTAGTGGTGGAGGGGAAGGAAAGGTTCATGGGTGGTGGTGGTGGTGGTGGAGGGAGGGGTTCAGTGGGTGGTGGTGGTAGTGGTGGAGGGGAAGGAAAGGTTCATGGGT